>CALYLW010001009.1:263278-287783 GCA_944989445.1 Ampullaceana balthica | reverse complement strand
GGGTGATCTGATTGGGCCAAAGCCAGGGCCCCCCAATGATTTATTTAACGGCATTCATTATTTAACAGCGTTCATTATTTAACGGCATTCATTATTTAACGGCATTCATTATTTAACAGCGTTCATTATTTAACGGCATTCATTATTTAACAGCGTTCATTATTTAACGGCATTCATTATTTAACGGCATTCATTATTTAACGGCATTCATTATTTAACGGCATTCATTATTTAACGGCATTCATTATTTAACAGCGTTCATTATTTAACGGCATTCATTATTTAACAGCGTTCATTATTTAACGGCATTCATTATTTAACGGCATTCATTATTTAACGGCATTCATTATTTAACGGCATTCATTATTTAACGGCATTCATTATTTAACGGCATTCATTATTTAACAGCGTTCATTATTTAACGGCATTCATTATTTAACGGCATTCATTATTTAACGGCATTCATTATTTAACGGCGTTCATTATTTAACGGCATTCTATTTTCAGCCAGCTGTTTAGTAAGTTTTTTCTACTAAAGACTCAATTACAATGAAGTAGGTAAATGAAATAAAAAGCTTAGACGAAAGATAAGTAACAGCACAACTATTAACTAACAACGTATCGTATTGTATTTGTGTAATTACACGGTTAAAAGTCTATCGCTTGCCGTTTAATTAAAGAATGGGGAAATGACACTTGACTCTAAAAAACGCAATTTTAAACAAATCTAAATTTACCACACAGTCTGAAGAAATACAGAGACCCCCCCCCCTTTCTCCCCATTTTTCACCTGTATTATTTGAAATCCTTTACGACCTCCATTAATGTCCAGACCGTTACCAACATTAGCCTCATGGCAGATGACCTTCACCCCTCCGCACCTAGCCCCCTCCCCTCATTTTCTACTATACCTTTCTATGTCAAAAGGACAGTTCCGTCACACATTAGGAAACCTGAAGCAGCGGTTCCCAAACAAACAGCTTCACCACTGGGGGACCACATGGGGTTTTCGCAACCTTTTATTTATAATTGAGTCAATTGTCACTTTTGGCACAGCATGGGGTTTTCGCAACCTTTTATTTATAATTGAGTCAATTGTCACTTTTGCCACTGATTCCTTAATAGAAGCTGATTTAAATAAATCTAACGATAAAGATTCGTAGCCGCCCGCTGCTGTAAGGGAGGCAACAAATTGAATCAATTTAGTTAGTTATAATTGAGGGGTTCAGAGGTCAGAGACACGGGTTGCACCGGTCGTTATTTGGCCATAATTGGACGCTGATAAATTCACTGACCATGACGTAGCACGGGTTAGTGCTCCCCTAGCCGCAGTAAAAATTGTGTTCTGAAATGCTTACCCTCCATAGATTACTGGGAGCTCACCAAGAGAGAATAACCGCTTGACTATAAGGGCACTAAGCAAACCAAACATCCGAAAGGCACCCCCTCTATCTACCAAACAAAGTGATTTTTAACCTTTTAAGCCAATACATGAATTCCAAGCTGTAGGGGAGATTATAACTTCCAGAATTTAGGGAGAGGGTGCAGGGCAGTGCAGGCGTCACTGGCCGACATCTCATCGAATTTCTCCTGAAATTCGTGAAAATGTTCACTGCTGCTCATCTTTTTTATTAAATGTTTAGCTCGAGGCCAGAGAAAATTCAGATTCCAGAAAAACTAATCCGCAGTGTTGACGTAATGTAAGAGTGAAAATGATCTATCTACGCTACCGACGTGTTTGATCTTATCATGCTATAACATTATCTTATCTCCCAGACGTGTCCTAAAGTTAAAGCAGGGGTTCTCAACGTCCACTTGATACCCCACAGCCACATCGATGTGGGGTGGTTGAAGACGGTTGACCAATACTACACTGGCGAAAGTAAGATTTTCACTTTAATTTGCATTTTTACATTTTTTTATTTTTTTATTTATTTTTATTTTTTTCTGTTTTTGTTATAATGTTTCCCCTAATATAAAGTAATTTTTCCTTCAGTCCCTTGTTTATGTATTGACCTTTGGTACATTATATGTATAAATGATAGTTGAATAGTTTGTTACAGCTTTCACCTTAATCAAACAATAAAAGATGTCAATTTTAATGACGCAAAACTGATAATGAAAGTGTCTATCTCGCTATTTGTCTCTCCTCCTCTCTATCTCTTCGCTTCTCTTTTCTCGCTCTCTCTCTCTCTTTCTCTCTCTCTCTCTCTCTTTCTCTCTCTCTTTCTCTCTCTCTTTCTCTCTCTCTTTCTCTCTCTCTCTCTCTTTCTCTCTCTCTTTCTTTATCTCTCTCTTTCTCTCTGTCTTTCTCTCTCTCTCTTTTTCTCTCTCTCTCTCTTTCTCTCTCTCTCTCTTTCTTTCTCTCTCTCTCTCTCTCTCTCTCTCTCTCTCTTTCTCTCTCTCTTTCTCTCTGCTTTCTTAATTTGTGTTTCCTCGTAAATATAAGTCTGCTTCATGAGAAACATCACAGGCAGTTCCTCCTCCCACTTTATTTGTTCTCGCTAAGTCATCTAGGTAAAGACAAACTTTGAAGCATCACTCAAATACCACGTGGTTTACTCTAAACCAATTATTTCTAACCCTTAGAGGCTAAACATAACAATTTTATTTAAATCGTAATAAAACCCATTTTAATTATTTCCGTCATCTTCTTGACTCATGGCCTAAAACGTCATTTTATCTTGCAGTACCAAACCATGTAAGCCAGCATCTTGTTGAATGTGTGAGGTGCACACTAAACACCACCATTAGAGAGCTCCAGAAAAACCCTAACAGGCGCTTTAGTATCATTGAGATGAAATATCTGTCCAGATATTGGAACGAGGTCGATGACGCGGAAAAGTCAATCATACGTCAACTGATTCAAGAACGTAAGATTTTGCTTTCATTGAGTAGGACTTTGGAAATATTATATGTTATTGTTATCAGGAAATCATGCTGAATTTCAGGTCAGTTGATCCAACTACTGGTACAGATTTATATTTACAGTAAAATATTTCGGCCGATAAATATAAACTGATTTCCAGACGATTGCACGAACACTTTGGTTTTAAACTATTGACTGACGTGAATGTTCAAAGTGTTGATCAAAATTATTGTGTCCTTTGAGAGAAATCATTAGCCTACCATGCAATGTTCCCTCTAAGTATAAGCTTCATTGGTCCATGTGCAAAGTTTTAAAAAAAAACTCGTGTGCAAAGTTGCACAACGTCCATTTTGTGTGAAATATTTTACAAAATTTGCAGAGCGGTGATTCTAAACTCCCGGGGTTGGCGTCGGTCAAATCTGCTTAAACTTAAAGGGAACATTGCTACCATGGTTCTAACACTTCGCATACATATCACCTGCATACCAGACATCCACTACAATATCGGAAACTTCAGCTGAGACAATCTAAGCCATGTGAACGTTTGTTCAGCTCGACTTGTTATATCTATCTATATATATATACTAGTAGACCCGTCGTGCGTTGCAACGATCAAAGTAAAAAGGAATAAATTTAAAGAAACCAATTAGTGGTATGTTTAAAAATAATTCTGAAGAAATCTTCGTGGAAGTGTGAAAAAAAATCCAAGTTTCATAGCAAACGGATCAATAAATTAATAATTAAATAGCGTACAAAAAAAGGAACGATATTAAGGGCCCCGGCCCCAAAATGAGTGATATTATAGTTTTTTTAAAATTGCCATTGTGCTCATTTCTTAAACGTTTAAGATTTTATTCACTATTCAGTCATTAACAATCTTGACAAATAATGACACATGTATCGATTATTATACAAATTGAAATTAACAGGTGTTTTGAACTTTATATCTTGTCCAGAATGGGCCCTGGGGCCCTTAATGTTGTTTTTATCTATTGTACGCAATATATATTCCTCAATATCGTGTAAAATGGAATAGGGAATACAATTATTAAAGTTCAGTAAAAAGACTTTTTCGAAGGAATGGAAATTAAGAGTTCAGCGCCCTATAGTAATATAGGCTCTTAAGTTTTTATATTCTAAGTTTTGTCAAAATCCAGTTTTTTTCTCAATATCTAACTCTTAAACTACTTTTTATATACCTACAATAGGGGGAAAATAGCATTAAGGGGCCCTGGCCCATTCGGTGCAAGAGGTCAATTAAAAAACCTGTTTATTTTAGTTCATTTTTATTGTGGCTATATTTCTCAAGCTCTTTAAAAAGTAAATAGGAAAAATATCTTAAACATATACGAAAAAAGATATTTGGGGCCCCGGCCACGAAGATATTGGCATTAGAAGTGCAGTGTCTATAGTATTTTAATATAGGCTACCAAGTTTTTGTGTGCAAAGTTTGGTGAAGATCTATTCATTTACTAAGTAGCTAACGTAGAAACTATTTTTTATATAGCTCATACAAGATAAAAACGACATTAAGGGTCCCAGCGCCCATTCTGGGCAAGATATAAAGTTCAAAACATCTGTTCATTTCAATTAGTATAATAATTGATACATGTGTCATAATTTGTCAAGATTGTTAATGACTGAATGGTGAATAAAATCTGAAACGCTTAAAAAATGTGAATTTTTGAGCCCCCAGCCCCAAAGGAATGAATATTAGCAGTTTAGTGCCCTATAGTATTTTAATATTGGCTATCAAGTTGTCATATACACATTTTGGTTAAGATCCAATAATTTACACAGTAGCTAAAGCTTAAACTAATTTTTATATAACTCGTATAAGCAAAACATGACGATATGGGCCCCCGGCGCCCCATGAGTGTTAAATTTTGAAAAAAGTGATAGTTACCATCCCGGGAGCATACTCAACAGTCTTGAAAAGTTTCATGACGATCGGGTGAATGGTTTAGACAGCTATAAAGGACATTCATACACACACAAACATATTTAAATATTTATATATACAGTATATATATATATATATACTTGAAAAATACCCGCACTTTGTAGCGGGAGTGTGCTGACCCTTTATCCAAGTATTAGGTGATGGTTATTACAATTTTTATTTGCCAAGTTAAATTTCAGATTCAACTATTTAGTTAAAATCTTATGAGAAACAGAGATATGCCATTTTACCGCGTGAGTTGTTTTCACTTAATGCAGTGCCTTTTAACATAAACTTACTATTCAAAAGATATGACTTATTAAATAATGATTCTTGCCGACCATAATAACTAAATTTACAATTTCATTCCCACTTGTACAAAATTAACATAACTTATCTGTTTTCCGAAAGAGCTCTACCACCCTCGTCACTCAAAAATTTAATTTATAATTACGAAACTGCATTGTATCACAATTGTAAGTTATATAATATTTGTAACCACGTCTATGAGATAAAGAACATGTGGCACTATCCCTTTAAAAGGCAAAAGCTAATTGACTCATAGCGCAAATAAACAAAATTATAAATGTACTTTCTGAAATACTATTTAAGAAAAAACGGTCGTATTAAAATGATATAAAAAAATGTGCACACCATATTTAGACATATAGAATGCTGGCCGCATAAAATAAAGTATTGTTATAAAGTAAATGTACTGGACCAAAATAACTCTTCATTTTGACGTATTCATAATTGCCTAAACAGGGAAATAATATTTAACATTTTTTATGTCTCTATATTTTACGATTTATATTTACGGTTTATAAGCAATGTGTATAATTTCAAAAAGGAATCTTATTTTTGGTTCCCTATTTCGGATAAGGCATCATATTTTGTAAATTATATTCAATGCACACACACACACCAGATTTTATATCGTAAAAATAAAATAAATTTAAATAAGAAAAACCCGTAAAAAACCAAGTTTTTGACTATAAATCCTTTATGTACGAGAAGTAACTAAAAGAATGTTCATTATAACACGCAGCGCCAGACCATCCAGAAATACAAAATTGAAGTTGTGTCGTAAAACATGTTTAATATAATACGCACCGATCAGGAATATGTTTATAAAAAGAGCTGTCAATAAAATACGCACCTTATTGCGCGACAGAAAGGTTGTTCAACATAATACGCACCGCGACGCTCTATCTCAAAAAATAGCATGATACATAGGAATAAAAAAAATAATCTAAAAAATCAATAATTTAATTACGGTACATGCGATCGATCTGAAATTTTGATACATTGTTTTTATCATCGGTACGAAACTGCCTGCAAAATTTCAGCTCGCTATCTTGCGAGCAAGTGGGTTAAAAATCGATCAAAAGTTTTGGCGACAAGCAAGCAAGCAAGCAAGGTCGGCCGCAGACACCACGAGTTAATATAAAGGATTTAAAAATAAGAAAAACCCGTAAAAAACCAAGTTTTTGACTATAAATCCTTTATGTACGAGAAGTAACTAAAAGAATGTTCATTATAATACGCAGCGCCAGACCATCCAGAAATACAAAATTGAAGTTGTGTCGTAAAACATGTTTAATATAATACGCACCGATCAGGAATATGTTTATAAAAAGAGCTGTCAATAAAATACGCACCTTATTGCGCGACAGAAAGGTTGTTCAATATAATACGCACCGCGACGCTCTATCTCAAAAAATAGCATGATACATAGGAATAAAAAAAATAATCTAAAAAATCAATAATTTAATTACGGTACATGCGATCGATCTGAAATTTTGATACATTGTTTTTATCATCGGTACGAAACTGCCTGCAAAATTTCAGCTCGCTATCTTGCGAGCAAGTGGGTTAAAAATCGATCAAAAGTTTTGGCGACAAGCAAGCAAGCAAGCAAGGTCCGCCGCAGACACCACGAGTTAATATAAAGGATTTAAAAAAAAGATTCAACCGTCTGTTAATAAGCG
Source organism: Ampullaceana balthica (assembly GCA_944989445.1). NCBI lineage: Eukaryota > Metazoa > Mollusca > Gastropoda > Lymnaeidae > Ampullaceana > Ampullaceana balthica. The sequence goes on along the minus strand of CALYLW010001009.1, from coordinate 280,981 downwards.
CATCTTAAAAATGATTAAAAAGCAATTTTAGAAATGGCCTATGCTTTTCTGAATACAAAGGAATGAACATAAAAACATATTCAATTCGCAATTCATATTAATTAAGCGTTTTCAGGATCACTTCATTAAATTTAGTCAACTTTTGTTAATACGTTCGGTAGCGAAAGTTTATAATGTATAGTGTATATGAAGCTTAAGTAAACAGTTTTAAAGTGTAAGTTTATTTGACATAGGCCATCACTTTCAACATAAAATAAACACGCTACATCTATGGTTTTTAATTAAATGTCGAGTTATGAATTAAATTTTTTTAAATCCCAATTTTATTCATTGCATTTAAAATATTAATACAATGCATCGTGAAAATAATTGAAATAAGATAATTTAAACGCATATGTAATATATAAAGCTCAGTTGATATTTTTATGTTTGTTTGTTTGTATCCATTAAAAAAAAGGCCACTGCTTTGTTGACATTTTTCAAAAGATCTCTGCCACTGTCGTCACTAAAAAAGCTCTTATATATTTACGACACTGCAATGTAACACAATTGTAATTAATACAATATTTGCAACAGCGTCTATGAGATAAAGATAATAAAGATAAATAAAAAAATTAGGCTATATTCCTAATTTAAAAAAAAATTTTTTAAATCAATTTTATGTTAAAAATGCATGTGAAACCATTACAATAATCGATTTTAAAAATGGCCTATGTTAATCCATCATCAAAGGAATGAACATAACATATTCTTATCTTATCTTATCTTATCTGATTACAGACGCTCCTTCTATACAGAAGATTATTGCGTCCTACGCTTATCTATGGTTTGTGTTTAGTCCTGCATTTTTATTAGATATTTAAATGTTGATAAAGTGTTGGTTTTCCTGGTTTCTTCAGGCAACCCATTCCACGCCCGAATTCCGGACGGGAAGAAGGAAAACTTGTATGTGTTTGTTCTTGCATACGGAATAAGAAAGGTGTTTTTATCCTTATGTCTATCTGAGGGTTGTATTAAGTTATCTTTGTGTTGTATTTCTAAATTAGAATTAATTGCTTTATGTATGATTACTACTTTGCTCTTGGTTCTTCTATCCTCTAGTGTTTCAAGGTTTAATGATTTAACTAATGGTGTTATTCTTGTCAGTTTTGAATTTTCTCCAGTAATGAATCTGGCAGCTCTTTTTTGAATTTGTTCAATTCGCAATACAAAATAATTAAGCGTTTTCAGGATCACTTTATTTAGTTTAATCTACTTATGTTAATAGGTCCGGTAGTCTAAGTTTAAATAGTATAAGTGTATAGGTTATGTAAAAGACAATAGCTTATGTAAAAGACAAACAAAATATAAATGTTATATTAATAGGACACAGCTAAATTTAAGATGCGTACACGAAAATGTGCGCACAGTAATCAGGCGATAAAAGATTTTAAAACGGGCGCCGCTAAAAATGAAGCCTTGAAAAAAATACTGAGGCAATTATTACATAAATAGGTTTTTCATTAAATGTCGAGTTATGGAACAGAAAATAATTAAAACAAATTCGCAATTAAATTTAAACGTGTAAACAATTAAATATAATGCAATCGTGTGGCAGTTGTAATTAAATATGTTTACGTGTCTATCTAATATATAGAAAGTAACAGTAAAGAAAATGACAATTCTTTGTACTACACAGCTCAAATTATGAAGCGTACACGAAAATGTGCGCACCGTAATTAGACATTATAATATTTTTTCAAATGCGCACGGCTGAAAATAAAGTATTGGGGGAAAAAAACGTCACCAAAAGTAACTCGCTTTGAACGGCATTTGAACGTCCGCGTAAATTTGTTCAACACAGAAATGAGGTTAAATTTTTTATTCTTTGTCTCTGCATTTTCTGATTATTTAATTTACGGCATTCGGGCAAAAGGGACAATTACAAAAACTAACTTAAAACCACCTTCAGGGTAAAAGGAACCGTCCTGCCAAATTTGGTCCCCGTCCGTCATTTGGTTTTTCCGTGATTGTCTAACAGAAAGTCGAAAAGTGAAACATACAAACATACAAACATACAAACATTTGAGCTTTATATATTAAAGAAGATATATCTTTATTTCTATATATATATAAGACGCATTTGTTGTCTGGATGTCTGTCTGTTCCCTAATAACTCAAGATCCAGACAACCAAATAACGTGAAATTTGGTACACGTACACAAAATTATACCGGAAAGGTTATTAAACAGGTTTCGTTCCATATATATAAGATACTGGGGGCCGGGGGCCCAAAATGTAGTTTTTCCTAATATGAGCTCTATAAAAAATAAAAAATTATCATATTTCCCGTGTAGGTAGAAGCATAAAACTTTCGGTAGTTGTTAAGTATCATTTGGCGATGGTAACAGGTAAACAAATCTATCACTTACTGGGGGCCAGGGGCCCTATTGTAGTTGTTTTTCTTATATTTAAAACTGACTCAACACTAATTCTTCAAATTCCCGTGAAGGTAGTAGCATGTAACTATGGGAACTTGCTGAATATACTCGAAAAATAATTTTAAAATATTCACTCATGGGTGGCCGGGGGCCAAAACCGTTGTTTTTTTCTTATATGGGCTATATAACACTGAATCAAAACTAATTCCTCATCTTTCTTTGTAGGTAGAAACATGAACTTTGGAAAGTTGTTGAGTACCCTCGCACGATGGTAGCAGTCGAAAAAAAACATGTATCACTAACTGGGGGTCCGGGGCCCAAATGTTATACATATTAGACGCATTTGTTGTGTGTTAGTTTTTTGTTGTTGTTTTGTTGTTGATTTTGTTGCTGTTGTTGTTTTAGTTTTTGTTGCTGTTGTTGTTGCTGTTGTTGTTGCTATTGTTGTTGCTGTTGTTGTTGCTGTTGCTGTTGTTGCTTTTGTGTTGTTTTTGCTGTTGTTGTTGTTGTCCACATCCCTTGCCCTGCAACGACAATGTCCTTCATGTTGTTGTTGCTTTGTTGTTGTTGCTGTTGTAGTTGTTGTTTTGTTGTTGTTGCTTTGTTGTTGTTGCTGTTGTTGTTGTAGTTGTTTTATTGTTGTTTTGTTGTTGATTTTGTTGTTTTGTTTTTGTTGTTTTGTTGCTGTTGCTGTTTCTGTTGTTGGTTTTGTCGTTGTTGCTGTTGTTGTTGCTGTTGTTGTTGTAGTTGTTGTTTTGTTGTTGTTGCTTTGTTGTTGTTGCTGTTGTTGTTGTAGTTGTTTTTGTTTTGTTTGTTTTTGTTGTTTTGTTGCTGTTGTTGTTTTTGTTGTTGTTGCTGTTGTTGTTTAACCCTGGAGAAGCCGGGTACTTGCCCCTAGTATATATCTCTATATATATAAGACGCATTTGTTGTCTGTCTGGTTGTCTGTCTGTTCCCTAATAACTCAAGATCCAGACAACCAAATAACGTGAAATTTGGTACACGTACACAAAATTATACCGGAAAGGTTATTAAACAGGTTTCGTTCCTTATATATAAGATACTGGGGCCCGGGGGCCCAAAATGTAGTTTTTCCCTATATGAGCTATATAAAATAAAAATTATTGAAAATTAAGACGTAAATTAATGACGCAAATTAATAAACATTTTGGTGTCGAGATTAACAAGAAGGCGATTATCGCCATAAAATAATTTTTTTGTTGTTGTTGCTTTTGTTGTTGTAGTTGTTGTTTTGTTGTTGTAGTTGTTGTTTTGTTGTTGTTGCTTTGTTGTTGTTGTTGTTGTAGTTGTTTTTTTGTTGTTGTTTTGTTGTTGTTTTGTTGTTGTTTTGTTTTTGTTGTTTTGTTGCTGTTGCTGTTTCTGTTGTTGGTTTTGTCGTTGTTGCTGTTGTTGTTGCTGTTGTTGTTGTAGTTGTTGTTTTGTTGTTGTTGCTTTGTTGTTGTTGCTGTTGTTGTAGTTGTTGTTTTGTTTTTGTTGTTTGTTTTTGTTGTTTTGTTGCTGTTGTTGTTTTTGTTGTTGTTGCTGCTGTTGTTAAACCCGGGAGAAGCCGGGTACTTGCCCCTAGTATACATATAAGACGCATTTGTTGTCTGTCTGTCTGTCTGTCTGTTCCCTAATAACTCAAGATCCAGACAACCAAATAACGTGAAATTTGGTACACGTACACAAAATTATACCGGAAAGATTAGTAAACAGGTTTCGTTCCATATATATAAGATACTGGGGGCCGGGGGCCCAAAATGTAGTTTTTCCCTATATGAGCTATATAAAATAAAAAATGATTGAAAATTAAGACGTAAAATAATAAACATTTTGGCGTCGAGATTAACAAGTTGGCGTTTATTGCTATAAAATAATGTGATGTGACGTCATAGTTTGAGTTCATATTACTTTGTAAATAGGAAACAAAGTGAAAAGAGCAGTGATTATTTTAATTAATTTTTTTAATTGTTAATATACCGCTGTGGGTGTGCGTTTAAGTATTTGTGTGCACATGTGTGAATCAGTGAGTGTGTGTGTTTTTTGTTGTGAACTAAATGTTATGAAACGGTTTATTTTTATGTCTGTTAATGTTGAACCTCTAACAAGATTATGTATAGATCTATATTTTTATAAAATTTGTTTGCAAATTACATCTTTTTTACTTTTCACTGTTTCTTTTATGTATATTCATTATGTATTTTATCCAGTCGTTCGATCAAGCTTTTTCCTTTTATTGGTGAGGGTAGGAGTCAATAATATCGTCCATCCCTTGGTGGCATAAACACTGTAGCTAAGCAACTGTGTTTATACTTTTTGCATAACTTAAACTAAACCAGCAGGGCACATTATAAGCTCAAACCTTGCGTTTCGAAATGTTTCTTTAAAACAAATAAACCCCATACAACAGGTAAATGAATTATATAAATAATCACTTACTGGGGGCGGGGGCCCAAATGTAGTTTTTTGTTTCGTATATTTAAAAATGACTCAACACTAATTCTCCAACTTCCCGTGAAGGTAGAAGCATGAAACTTTGGGAAATTGCCGAATACACTATTATGACGATAATTGGTGAAAAAGAATGTAAACATTTCCACTCATGGGTGGCCGGTGGCCCCAAAACCAATTTTTCCTTATATGGGCTATATAAAAGTGAATCAACACCAATTCCTCATATTCCCGTGTAGGTAGAAGCATGAAAATTTGGAAAGTCGTTGAGTATCCTCCCGCAATGGTAACACTCGAAAAAAATATAAAATTATCACTAACTGGGTAGGGGGGTGGGTGGGGGCCCAAACGTAGTTTTTTTCTTAAATGAGCTATATAAATCAGGCTCATCATTAAATCTCCTATTTCCTGTGTAGGTAGAAGCATGAAACTTTGGGAAGTTGTTATATACCCTCCCAAAATGGTAACTGGTGAAACATTAATAAAAATTATCACTCACTGGGTGGTCAGAGGCCTGAATGTAGTTTTTTTTTCATATATCAAACTGACTCATCAATAATTCTCCAACTTACCGTGTTAGTAGAAGAATGAAACTTTTGGAAGATTGTGAGTACCCTCGCGCGATGGTAACATGCGAAAAAAATATATAAAATTATCACTCACTAGGGGGCCTTGGGCCAAAATGTAGGTTTTTTCCTAATATGAGCTATATAAAACAGACTCATCATTAAATATAAAATTTCCCGTGTAAATAGGAGCATGAAACTTTGGGAAGTTGTTAAGTACTCTCCCGGAATGATAACATACGAAAAAAAAATTAAATTATCAGCTCGATCATCATCATCAGTCCCGTGACCGTTGCGGTCGTTGGGGGGAGCGGATGGAAACATCAACAGATAACGATCTCCACATATGCCTATTTTGAGCGGCGGCCAATAATTCATGGAATTTCATCCCTGTCAATTTCTGTATGTTGTCCAGCCAGCTTTACCGTTGTCGACCTCTTTGCCGGCCCCCTTCTACAGTGCCTTGAAGGATAATTTTTGTCAGGGTATTATGTCGCAGTACATGACCAAAACATGCCATCTTGCGTCTCTTAATTGTTGTTCCGATTGTTTATTGATGACCCGCAATAGAGTTGATTCGGTCCCAGACATATTCAATGGTCTTATGTTCTAAATATGAGATCTGGAGAATTGTCCTCATGCATTTGTTTTCAAATGCCTGCAGCCTGCTTTCACCTCGACAGAATTCAAATAAACAGTTTTGTACGCTTCTACAGAAAACCTTATTTTAAACCCGGGTTAAGCCGGGTAATTGCCCATATGGCATACATATAAGACGCATAAGTTGTCTGTCGTCTTTCTGGATGTTCCCTATTAACTCAAGATCCAGACAACCAAATAACGTGAAATTTGGTACACGTACACAAAATTATACCGGAAAGGTTATTAAACAGTTTCGTTCCATATATATAAGATACTGGGGGCCGGGGGCCCAAAATGTAGTTTTTCCTAATATGAGCTCTATAAAAAATAAAAAAATTATCATATTTCCCGTGTAGGTAGAAGCATAAAACTTTCGGTAGTTGTTAAGTATCATTTGGCGATGGTAACAGGTAAACAAATCTATCACTTACTGGGGGCCAGGGGCCCTATTGTAGTTGTTTTTCTTATATTTAAAACTGACTCAACACTAATTCTTCAAATTCCCGTGAAGGTAGTAGCATGTAACTATGGGAACTTGCTGAATACACTCTTATGACGATAATTGTCGAAAAATAATTTTAAAATATTCACTCATGGGTGGCCGGGGGCCAAAACCGTTTTTTTTTCCTTATATGGGCTATATAAAACTGAATCAACACTAATTCCTCATCTTTCTTTGTAGGTAGAAACATGAACTTTGGAAAGTTGTTGAGTACCCTCGCACGTTGATAGCAGTCGAATAAAAAATTATCACTAACTGGGGGGCTGGGGCCCAAATGTTATACATATTAGACGCATTTGTTGTGTGTTATTCTGTTCTCTAATAACTCAAGATCCAGACAACCAAATAACGTGAAATTTGGTACACATACACACAATGACATGAGAAAGGTTGTTAAACAGGTTTCGTTCCATATATATAAGATGCTGGGGGCCAGGGGCCCAAATATGTACTTTTTTCCTTATATGAGCTCTATAAAAAATTATAAATATAAAAATTATCCTACTTCCCGTGTAGGTAGAAGCATAAAACTTTTGGTGGTTGTTAAGTATCATTTGGCGATGGTAACAGGTTTAAAAAAATTATATAAATTATCACATTATCACTCAGTCTCTTGGGATTGCTGGTATAGACTTGCAGACACCATGCTTTTCTCCTGGACAGTTGTATGTGGCCTGCTCCAGAGTTGGCAAAGAAGAAAATCTTTTTGTACACACTCCAAATGGAACTGCCAAAAATATTGTCTATCACATTGCTTTAAGTTAAATGTACCCTTTATTGCATGCAAATAAACAGTACTGTACGCTTCTACAGAAAACCTTATTTTAAACCCGGGATAAGCCGGGTCCTTGTCCCTAGTTGTAAATAAGACTCGCTCATCACTTCAATCAAATGTCAATACACTTGTCTGTTAGCGTTGTTGGTTAAAATATGTCATATAAAGAAGACATTCGAGTGTTATTTCGATTTTCGACAAGTATGTTAATAAAAGTTACTTATGACACCATAAATTTCAATTTTTGGCTTTAATCGAATTTAACGATTAATTAATCGTTAATTTTTCTAAAGTTATTTATTAAATTTAAATTAATCGTTAACAGACCTATTAAATAGCTTTTTAAAACCTCTTCACTTAAGTATTTTATTTATCTATGTTTTTTTTAAATTGTGTTTCCAGGCAGATTGGAGCTTGTGGGAGGCGGGTGGGTGATGAGTGACGCCGGGGTGACCACGTACAACGACATCATTGACCAACACACCCTGGGCTTCGATTTCATCAGCGAGACGTTCGGCCCGTGTGCTCACACCAAAACTGGCTGGCATGTTGACCAGTTTGGTCACTCAAGGGAGCACGCTTCTCTCTTTGCTCAGGTTTGTTGTCCAACACATTCATGGGGCCGAGCTGGGATAGAAGTCAACAACATTTGGGTTTTTTCTTGGGCAACAGGGTAATCAAACGGCAAGGGCGGTCCATTTCTTTCAAAACAAAACTTGATATCCAAATAAAACATGCACCGCTGATTACGTTTGTTTATGGGATTCTGATATTAATTTTTGTCCTTGTATTGCTGGGAGTTCTTTTTTTTTCTATCGCAAGAAAATAAAAATAAACTCATTAATGTTTCTAACGCTTCTTCTATCTCACTAGGAATTTAACTTTCCCATGAACATAAATAATTCAAGGTTTGAATTTCAATGTTTTTGAAATGCTGCATAACAAAAGTTATTTTTTTTTAAATATGTGGCATTTGCTTAAATCAGTTACGCGGGTATAGATCTAAATATTTTTTCGATAAACAATTTTATGCCAAATATTGTGACATGAGCCAAGAGGGAAATAATATTTTTATGTATAGCAACTTTTTCCATAATATTTCAACCTCTTATATCACTTATTCTTTAACGTAATTTATCCACTATTACTAGTTGGCGTATTTAATATACTTCACCTACTTTTACATTTAAACTGTTTGATATAGTTCACCTATTTTTACATTTAAATTCGTTCATATATTTCATCAATCAATTTTTCTTTTATAAATCTAAAATAAGCTTTGGCAGGTGTACTATGACTTTCGTCTTATTAAAGAGTATTCCCTGGTGAGCAACTATTTAAAGATAATATAACAATTACATGAACAATCATACGTTTCATTCCAACCATTGACTCACACTGACAAGAACAACCCGTCGTTTGATTTTCATTACTGAAAATGACCAGAACAGCCCGTCTTTTGATTCAAACTATTGACCCAAACTGACCAGAACAGTCCGTCTTTTGATTCCAACTATTGACCCAAACTGACTAGAACAGCCCGTCTTTTGATTCCAACTATTGACCCAAACTGACCAGAACAGCCTGTCTTTTGATTCCAACTATTGACCCAAACTGACCAGAACAGCCCGTCTTTTGATTCGACCTATTGACCCAAACTGACCAGAACAACCGGTCTTTTGATTCCAACTATTGACCCAAACTGACCAGAACAGCCCGTCTTTTGATTCCAACTATTGACCCAAACTGACCAGAACAGCCCGTCTTTTGATTCCAACTATTGACCGAAACTGACCAGAACAGCCCATCTTTTGATTCCAACTATTGACACAAACTGACCAGAACAGACCGTCTTTTGATTCCAACTATTGACCCAAACTGACCAGAACAACCCGTCTTTTGATTCCAACTATTGACCAACACTGTCCAGAGAAACCAGTGATTTGATTCCAATCCAAATCCCACGGGAAGAGGGAGTGGGTCGGGGTACCGCTTGTCCGAATCTCAAAGTCGTTTCCATCTATTAGTCCTGCGGACTTCCGTTAGGGAAACAAAAACCAAAGTCCTTTGAGATTGCTGCATTGCTTCAATTACTTTTAAAGGAGCCTCCAGAGTAACGATTCCCACGTCACAGATCGTCTGCGAGTTTTAACACATTTAATGCTGTTAACCCGCTGTGAACTAAAGCGATTGAGACCATTTTTGTAACACTATTTTACAAGGGCTTTACGTTATATGTAAGACGACTGAAGCCAGATATTCAGACACTTAGGCACGTGACTTGTTAATAAAAAGAAGGCGAATATAGTAAAGTTGTCCATGTACTTTTAAAGAGGTGTTATCGTTCTGAATTTCTTACTTACGTATTATCTTTACTAAAAAAATTTTTATTTTTTCTTAGCAGATTCCGTCATTTTTTAGAATATACTGTTCCAGTAATTCCTAAACTAAGTAGTTCAATGTTACAAATTTTATTCGGTCTTCTCTTTTTATTTATAATAAATTCATATATTTGTCAGTTTCATAATTCATTATTAAATTAAAAAACACTTTGTTTCAGATGGCATTCGATTCTCTCTTTATAGGCCGAATAGACTTTGAAGATTTAGCCGAGAGAAAGAGAAGCCAAAACATGGAATTCGTTTGGAACACAAGTCCTGACAACTTGAGTGAGTAAATTCTCTCTTTTAAACTCGCTCTTATCATTCAAAAAAAAGGTCGATATAAAATGGCAATGAAACACATTTTCAAACTTTTTAGTTATATCTTTCCAGTAATTTCAATAAAAAATAATAACTTGAAAAATGATATTTTCAAGAGCCATACATATTCAATCGAGGCATATATTAATAAATGCCATTTTTTTTAAAATAAGAAATTGCAAGAAAAAATCCATTTACCACTAGCGAATTTGGATCGATTTACGGAATGTTTATCAATTCGGTTTCACATACTATGAAATTCACTGAGGTTTTTTTTTCTTTTTTCTTTCAGGAAACCAGACTTCACTTTTCACGCATGTGACTTTTGATGGGTATTATGCACCCGCTGGATTTGTATTAGACAACGCTCTACCAACGTTAGAGGTAAATAGATAACATACTTCTTTGGGTTGTATTAGACAACGCTCTACCAACGTTAGAGGTAAATAGATAACATACTTCTTTGGGTTGTATTAGACAACGCTCTACCAACGTTAGAGGTAAATAGATAACATACTTCTTTGGTTTGTATTAGACAACGCTCTACCAACGTTAGAGGTAAATAGATAACATACTTCTTTGGGTTGTATTTTATTTCTCAATTAAAGTTTTTATAATTTAATTTTAAAAGAGAAATTCAATCATTTTAACAATCGACAAAGAAGCCATAGTCTTGGCACATTTATACCAAATGGTTTATAATTATTTATTGTCATTTATGATACCGTCACCGAAACTGGTGTGAACGCTGTTTAGTTCATCGGCAATGAATTCAAATGTTACTGAGCATTACTCTACTCTCTTACTATTCTATATATCCATGTATCTATATATCTATGCATCGATCTATGTATCCATCTATATATTTATCTATGTATCTACGTATCTATGTATCTATGTATATATCCATCTATATGTCTGTCTGTATGTCTGTCTGTCAGTCTATTTCTTTGTCTCGTTCTAACAATTCATTGATCTGTCTTCTACTTGTTATTGTTTTGTCTTATGCGCAATAAGTATCTGGTACGGAAAGATACGAAAGCAGTCAAATGGGATATGATCATCAACTTTTTAGTTACTGGCATGGATAATTTTACTAGACTTTTTTTTAAAATTAGAAAATGCCCATTTGAGAAAAATGTGTCTTTGTTGTCCCCATGTCAAACCACCTCGTCTACCTCAGAGATATTATCAGGCCCCTCATGCAAAGGTAGACAATGAATCTGAGAATAGCTTGTTAGAGTAAATTGATAGTAACCTCACAGGGCGGAACACTGAAGCCTGTAAATAGCGAGTCGGTAAATAGCTCTTGACCCGGTAAATGCACTTACGTCCTGCACCAAATTCCTCAGAATTCTTCATAAAAATAATAATGATATAGCGCTGATTCTGTCAATCGCGAATTGCCTGCAAGGATCTTATTTAGGCCATTGCTTCACACACGTTAGCAGAGCTATAGTGCGCTTGCACACAATTAGGTCATGAAAATATTGCCGACGTCGTGTCGTCTTCTTGCGTCACTCATCAGTTCTTTTCACCGATGTATTCTGCAGTCGCTATATTAGGCAATGTTTGGCTGCATACTAAAGATGGGCTGAGTACCTCAAATCTGCCCAGAGAGGGGATCGATAGTTTAGTTACGGGGGAAGACCTTGAAAACGTCGAACAACTAATGGACTATTATATAAATGCAGGAACAGCCTCTAAAAATGGAGATGCTGTGGTGCTGGTGGTGGAACCATTGGAAAATTCAGACCGGTAGCCTGACCATAAACATGCGAAAAAGGTGTGCATAGTATGTGAAAAAGACTGTATTTCGGCTCATTTTTGTGAATCCGCCTGCAAAGATCTGCATACAATTTGTGGAATCTGCAGTGAAGCAGAAGAAGGATGCAGTGGTAAATAACTTGCAGGCTATGTCATAATAAACAAGAAATCAGGAGGAAGATGTCAGCAGGTCACAACAGTTTGCAAGGTCAAAGGTCAAGCTGCGAAAAATGCTTAGGAAATCAGATTCAAAATTGCAACAACATTAAGTTTGAGATAACGTCCACGTTCATATACCAGATGTTGACAGAGGTCGCCTTGATCCAAGAGAGTTCTTACAGTTCTCATTAACGTTGAGTATGGATTCTACAAGCTAGGTACAGAACATGGTGTTCTCAAACTACTGTATTCCAGAAGCGAGTTTTAATTGTGCATAAGAAACTACTCACACTAGAATCCGTGGGAACAGAAGAAAAAATCATTACGAACCGTCGGGTCTTCCCCAACAAAGACTGGTGGCCAAGGCCACACTCGATGCAATTGCAGTACTAAGTGTGCAATAAATCGCTGCAAATGTATGAAGAACAAACGATTATATAATTCAAAATGCCATAAAAGTTCTTTTTGTTGTAATAAGTGATAAAAGAAAGAAATAGTTTACTATACTTTATAAGTTTCACTTTTGTCACTAATTTTGTATCATTTGTACTTAACGATCAATGTTAAGTATTACATTTTACCATTCAACCTTCAATCTGCTCATGACTTCATTTCTTCATGCCAATCGACCTACGCCATTTCGCGAAGTGGCCGATTTCGGGCTTGTGACGTAACATGTATATGCCTGATTGGCATAGAGTTTCAAGCTTTCACGTGTGGTCATACAATAATATTAGAACGGAACGTGATAGGCATCGTTGTATCGTGGGTATCTTATCTATTACAGACTCCCCTGTTACAGACAATACATTGCGTCCTACGCGTATCCATGGTTTATGTCTAGGCTTGTATTTTTATTTTGGTTTTAAATGTATCTTTGTTTTGTTAACATGGGTATAGTCTTATCGTGGGTATGTTTCTTATCAATATATTTTTTAAATCATACATTTTGCGAAACATACAAATTTGTGTACTTCCCGTCCGGAATCCGAACATGGAATGGGTTGCCCGAGGAAACCAGGAAAACCAACACAAGATCAACATTTAAAGCTCTAACACAAATGCAAGACTAGACGATGGCAAGATTTAGTTTTATTTGCACAAGATGTAAACGTAACAGAGATCTGACTTAGTTTGTTAAGATTGCTTTGTGGGAAATGTGAAATTGAAAGCTTTCGATTATCTCATTTTTTCTTGTTCAATAATAATAATAAATTGATAATTTATATAGCGCTGTATCCCAGCAAGGAACCGGGCTCACGGCGCTTTACATGGAGTTAATAATATACATATAATAATTAAATAACCATCATATATATATATTTACCCTCAATTATGTATGACTGACTCACTTTGGCCTAACGATAAGGGGCATCACTCTGCTTTTTTTTTAAATTGAAAATATTGACTTAAAAATCATAAACATGTTGGTTTCCAGATTAACATTAACCAAACAACGCACGAATCTTTGACGTCAGCATTTGTGTTATAATCAGTGCTGACTGACTCAAAGACTTATTTTTTGGTGCAGTAATTTGGTGCGCTGCTTAGTAAAATTAGTTTTAAAAATAGTGTGGTGATTAGCACTGTAAAAAAATATTATATAAATACTTTGTGTCCATTTCAGGAATATTTCGTATTTATCATACAGGGATAAGTTACTTGGGCTTTTGACGAAAAAAAAGTGGGTGCCTTTGGCGCCTTACAACCCCTATTATAAAATACTTTGTGTAAATTTAAGGAAGTTTAATATTACGTATTTATCATACAAGGACAAGTTAGTTGGGCTTTTGAAAAAGGTGGGCGCCACAGGTGCCACGGCGCCACAGCACAATCTAGTCATCATATATATATTTACCCTCAATTATGAATGACTGACTCACTTTGGTCTAACGCTAAGTGACATCACTCCGCTTTTTTTTTAAATCGAAAATATAGACTTAAAAATCATAAACATTTTGGTTTTCAGATTAACATTAAACACACTCCACACTATTATTAATTGAACAATTTCATGCGGACGCTCGAAAATAGTTATTTTTTGGTGCAGTAATTTAGTGCGCTGCTTTCTAAAATTTCTAGCCTTAAAAAGATATTATATGACGTCATTCTTTAGCTTATATTTTAATTTTGGAAAAAGGAACGATGTAAAAAGAGGATTTGAGGATTGTTAATAATAAAATATTTTTTGTACATTTCAGGAAGTTTAATATTTCGTATTTATCAAACAAGGATAAGTTACTTGGGCTTTTGACAACAATAAAAGTGGGCGCCGTAAGCGCCCTACAGCCCCAATTATAAAATACTTTGTGTACATTTCAGGAAGTTTAATATTACGTATTTATCATACAAGGACAAGTTAGTTGGGCTTTTGAAAAAGTTGGGCGCCGCATCACAACCTAGTCATCATATATATATATTTACCCTCAATTATCTCTGACTGTGTCCTAACGCGAAGGGACATCACTCTGCTTTTTTTAAAATTGAAAATAAAGACTTAAAAATCATAATCATTTTGGTATCCAGATTAACATTAATTTAACAACGCACGAACCTTTGACGTCAGCATTTGTGTTGTAAACAGTGCTGAATGACTCAAAGAGTTATTTTTGGGGCAGTAATTTGGTGCGCTGCTTTCTAAAATAAGTTTAAAAAATCGTGTGGTGATTAGCACTGTAAAAAAATATTATATAAATGCTTGTGTACATTTCAGGAATAATTCGTATTTATCATACAAGGATAAATTACTTGGGCTTTTGACCAAAAACAAAATTGGGCGCCTCACGCGCCCTACAATCCCAATTTTAAAATACTTTGTGTACATTTAAGGAAGTTTAATAATACGTATTTATTATACAAGGACAAGTTAGTTGGGCCTTTGAAAAAGGTAGGCGCCGTAGGCGTCCTTAAAAAAGTGGGCGCCGCAGGCGCCACGGCGCCACAGCACAACCTAGTTCATATCATAATAACAACATAAATGACAGTACTTTACACAAAAGCTACGTTAATCATTAAAAGAAATGTTGTTCCCTTTATTTTGTAAATACGTTTTGAAAAGATGTGTCTTAAGTGCAGTCTTGAAGGACTCGGTAGTTGGAATACTACGGATGTGTAATGATAGAGAATTCCATTGTTTGGCTGCACAAAAAGAGAATGACCTTTCGCCAAAAGCTTTAGTTCTTGTCTTAGGAACACAGAGAATACGTGTGTCTGCAGAAGAGTGTAGCTAACGACTGGTTGAGTAGACCGACAGAAGTTGATGATACGATGTGGCACTGGCAATGTAAGTTGAACTAACTCGAAGGATGTGTGCGCAAATTTTAATTCTGTTAAAAATGAAAGCTCTTGGGACAGCATCTTTCGTTAGACAGCAGCTAGGCCTCCACCTCGATGAGAACGTGGAAATGATCTAACAGAACAGCCGAGTGGAGCAAGCTCAGCCTACTTTCCCTAATCGAAACCAGGTCTCCTGAATAAACATGATGTCTATCTGCCGGTCCATGATGAATTCGCATACTGCAGTAAGTTTGTCACATGGACCAAGTAACTGGGCGTTAAATGATAGTATGCAGAGATTTCTTTCTGTACAGTTGGGAGACGTTTCGATAGGTATAACATTAGTTATGTTATAAGAGTGTTGATGGCTGTCTTTACCAACACGAAAATCAGAGTTAGATCTTTGTTCAGTAATAAGAGCAGGCATTCGTCTCTGTTTTCGTTTCCCACCTCGAGATGTACGCTTACGAGGAAGGTTTCGGCCAATACACATATCCTTAAGTATATACACCAGTTCAGATGTTATGCGTGTATCCTTCGTATTCATGGATAATAGGCAATTGCGTGTGTAGTGTGTAGTGTGTAGTGTGTAGTGTGTAGTGTATTGGTCGCCTACCTGTGTTATTGTCCTCTAATGTCCTCTTCAGGGACTTGTCCCAGCGTTGATTGTAGGAACAAAGATGTCTTCTAACAAATTATTGCGCGCTTTGTAGTGCCCGAACCTTCGAATAGAACATTGTCTTGAAATAACAAGATGTCTGCAGTCATGCTTTTCAATGCAACACAATTTGAAATCCAAATGGATTTTTTTCACGTAGGAATGTTAACAAGCTACCTGGTTAGTGTTTTATTGTTGTTGATTTTTTGTGCTCTGGTGGGGGCGGGGGAGGGCTACCCTAATCCCAAGGCCTTTGTTGTAGTTAATTGCAAAAGGCTTTCATCTCTGCTTTAAATCGGAGAATAGCAAGGGAACTGCTAAACGATTAAATTTTACTTGTTATCGGAAATTTCTTATTCTATATTACAATTAATATAAATATTTTGTTTTAATCCAAGTATCTTGTTATCACTACAGTAAAACAACTGTCCTCACAGCTGTTAATGTTTTGGTTGAACTTGGGGGGGGGGTATTTTTATGTTTAAAATGATAATTCTTTTAGATATAGGTTAAAAGGTGATAAATCGGTGTGGGTGGATTTTTTAAATTTTATTTTAAATTAAGTTTCTGCTATAAATATGTTTGTGCTTTGATTGATCATTGAGTTCTAAGAGATCGTCTCAAACAAATATTTCTCACGTTGTTTCATGACCTAACAATATGTCACTGTCAAAGTAGAATTAATATGATTTCTCTTCTTCGAAGTTTGCGAGTTTTGTTTGTGCACTTCTCCGCCCACTCCTTGATGTCTTCAGTTTTATTTCTAATGAGTTTTTTTTTATTGACCGTCGCTTTTTAAATCCCTTATATTAACTTCGCGGCCGTCTCTCTCTGTCTCTCTCTCATCATCTCATGGGCTCGGCGGGCGGAAAAACAGAAGTCAAAAATGACCCACTTCCAATGATCCGATCGAACTGAAATTTGGCACACGGACCCGTCTTACCTAACAATGCATCGTATCAAAATTTCAGATCGATCGAACGTACCGTAATTAAATTAATGCATTTTTAGTTTATCCTTATATGAGGTATGTAATTTAAAATCACGATTTGTTATTGTTTTTTTGCCACGTGAAAGTTTGAGCATTGAGGCGACCCAACGAAACGACGGTGCGCTTTTGTTTACATTTTACGTGTCACTCTGAGCTCGGTCAAGCGAATCGGTGACCAGACTTTTCCCCTCTCCCCCTCCCACACACCCCTCCCCCCACCCCTCCCCCCACCCCTCCCCCCTAGGGTTATGAAGCAAACTTGTGTTAAGACAGATTCAGTCTGTAAATGTTTGAAAATAATCAATACTGTTAGTTATGTCTCATATATAAGGGATTTATAGTCAAAAACTTTGTTTTTACGGGTTTGTTTTATTTTAAATCCCTTATATTAACTTCGCGGCCGTCTCTCTCTGTCTGTCTCTCTCTCATCATCTCATGGGCTCGGCGGGCGGAAAAACAGAAGTCAAAAATGACCCACTTCCAATGATCCGATCGAACTGAAATTTGGCACACGGACCCGTCTTACCTAACAATGCATCGTATCAAAATTTCAGATCGATCGAACGTACCGTAATTAAATTAATGCATTTTTAGTTTATCCTTATATGAGGTATGTAATTTAAAATCACGATTTGTTATTGTTTTTTTGCCACGTGAAAGTTTGAGCATTGAGGCGACCCAACGAAACGACGGTGCGCTTTTGTTTACATTTTACGTGTCACTCTGAGCTCGGTCAAGCGAATCGGTGACCAGACTTTTCCCCTCTCCCCCTCCCACACACCCCTCCCCCCACC
>CALYLW010001009.1:217937-260453 GCA_944989445.1 Ampullaceana balthica | reverse complement strand
GAACACGGACCCGTCTAACCTAACAATGCATCGTATCAAAATTTCAGATCGATCGAACGTACCGTAATTAAATTAGAGCATTTTTAGTTTATCCTTATATGAGGTATGTAATTCAAAATTCACTGTTTGTTATTGTTTTTTTTCTGCCCAGTTCCACGTGAGTTTGAGTTGACGCCGACCGTCGTGTTGACGCCGACCGTCGTGCCGACACCCCCTCGCATCCCACCCCCCATTTATTAAAGACAAGGGACATCACTCGGTGTCAGTCTGTAAATGTTTGAAAATAATCAATACTGTTAGTTATGTCTCATATATAAGGGATTTATAGTCAAAAACTTTGTTTTTACGGGTTTGTTTTTTTACCACTTTTTTTATTAACTTGCTTTGATGTCTGTCTGTCTGTCCGCAATTTTTCAAACTTGCCAACGTAAAATTAAACCACTTTTGATAGTCCTAGAGAGCTCAAAATTTTACCACAGATAGATCTTGGGTGACAATGCATTGTGTAAAAATTTCAGATCGATCGAATTGCAATTAAATTATTGCAATTTTTTATTTTATGTCTAGATAAGCATCTATATCCGTATGCTGTAGTTCAATTTCACGTGCCGAGTTCACCCCGTGACCTCATCGCCGTTGGGTGGGCGCTGATGAGGTGTTTGGTAAAATAAAAAGAGGTTAAAAAAGATATTTAAAAACCACTTTTTTATAAGTGGACTTAAAAGAAGAAAATAATTTAAAACGTATAACTTCAAGTACTTTATTTTAATATGACTAAAAACGTGGGGCGGGTGCTTATGAGGTTTAACCTATGCAGCTAACTCATTCTCTCATTTATAGATCTCTATTTTGCCTTCTAAATTATAAATCTTTAACTTTTATTCCAAACACCCGCCCAACGTTTTTAGTCATATTAAATGAAAGTACTTGAAGTTATAAGTGTTAAATTATTTTCTTCTTTTTAGTCCACTTATAAAAACGTGGGTTTTTAATTTTTCTTTTTTACTTGTATTTATTTAATTTACTTCGTGGAGACGAAAATGTATGACATTAAAGGTTTTAAAATAAAAAATAACTCGTCAAATAAATTACACCTCCCTCATGACAAAAACAAATCTGTTCACGTTATCCGTCAGGTTTGACATTTGAAGCATTTTTTTACAGTGCCATCAAGAAAAGACGATTTTGCTTTCAATCCTTTATTGATTTAACCTTAATTGCAACTTTCTTCTTAGAACCGTCAGTTTGACAAATCGATCAATTTAGCTGGGTTATTTTTTTTTCTTTTTCATCCACTTGTTTTCCGCTTTCATTTCATATTTGAATTGAAGTTCTTGAGAAGCGTTAAAAACTCGAAAGTGTACTTCGAGAAACTAATTGGGTTAAAATGACAACATTCCCCAACTGTTTGAAAACTGTGTGCTATCTCCGGCTAAATAGATTGCAGGAAAATAGTTTTCCGGTAAGCTACAGGACTTTGACTTCTGTTTTTACCTGTTAAATAACGCTACGAATGTTGGAAATTTCTACAAGATTGATGACATATAGGCTAAAACACTGACAATTTATTAGCATTTTTAAAAATTCATTTAATTTTTTTTTCAATACTTGTTTCAACTTTTTATCGTTACGTGCAGCTATTAACTAGATTTGTCTGTCCGTCTCTCCTTCTGTTCATCTATTTTCCCGTCTCCGGAGTAAAATGTTGGAATTAAATGTTCCCACTTTTTTTTGTTTGTTTTTTTAAAATTCCTTTTAAATTTTGCACAATCACATGTCACTATTTTTTTTAATTAAAGCAACATTTTGAATTGAATTTTAACATTAATTAATTCATTTGAAAACCGCTAAGCATTATAATATTGTGTATATAGGTCACCACCTATAGGTGGGGACAAACTATTTTATTGTTATATTCAGAAGAGCTGTACACCAATGCTTCTTAAACTTTTTAGCATGGCGGACCGGCAGGAGTTTTTCCATTGTACCAGGGACCGGTGCAATATTTTCCTTGAACAAACGTGGTAGCAACTAACATGATCCCCCACATAGCCTACAGCCCTATAACATTTGACATGAATTCGGTTAGTTATATGCTACAGGCCGGCCTCACCTCCGTTTCAAAGATGTCTGCAAGAGAGACCTCAAAGCTATTGGCATCGACATAAATGGCTGGGAGGAACTCGCTGGGGACAGACACAGATGGAGACAATCGTTGACTGCCGGGCTAAAAGCAGGAGAAAGAGACCTGCGACAGGTCGCACACGCGGACCGCCAAAAGAGGAAAAGGAGAGCTAATTAGACAACCACAGGTGCTGCCTTTCAGTGCCAGAAGTGCGGCAAAGGCTGCCATTCGCGAGTGGGCTTGTACAGCCACAGCAGAAGCTGCAGGGCCATGCGCGAGGATCCGAAAAGAGCACAGAATCTTCCATCGTCTCACGAGACATAAGGAAAGCCAACCAACCAACCATGCTACAGGTTATCTAACAATTTTGAAAAGAATAATCACTTGTCATCACTTTCCTTGATGGTCGTGGGCGGTAACTACTTTACTTCACCTATGTTCTTGGTGGTCGTGGGCGGTAACTACTTTTCTTCACCTATGTTCTTGATGGTCGTGGGCGGTAACTACTTTACTTCCCCTATGTTCTTGATGGTCGTGGGCGGTAACTTCTTTACTTCACCTATGTACTTGATGGTCGTGGGCGGTAACTACTTTACTTCACCTATGTTCTTGATGGTCGTGGACGGTAACTACTTTACATCACCTATGTTCTTGATGGTCGTGGGCGGTAACTACTTTACTTCACCTATGTTCTTGATGGTCGTGGGCGGTAACTACTTTACTTCCCCTATGTTCTTGATGGTCGTGGGCGGTAACTACTTTACTTCACCTATGTACTTGATGGTCGTGGGCGGTAACTACTTTACTTCACCTATGTTCTTGATGGTCGTGGGCGGTAACTACTTTACTTCATCTAATTTCTTGATGGTCGTGGGCGGTAACTACTTTACTTCACCTATATTCTGCATCGCCAAGTGCTGGAACTATGAGTTGTTTTCTAAAAAAAATGTTGCTTGAGAATAAGAGATGTCAAATGTGTGGCCTCATTTTTATCAATATTTTTTTAATGATATTAAAAGTCAATGATTCTCTCCCTGATTGTTTGAGTAACAAATTCAATTTTAATTATGTTGATTTTGTTTCTACGCTCAAGATATCAATCTTATAAAACATTAGAAATCGAAAAATAACATATCATTGATTTTTTAAATTATTTTTTCTTAATTTTTGTTATTTAGTGTTAACCGATAGGTACGAAAATCATTGCACTTCATTGTATCCCTAAATATAAGGATCGAAGTCAAGTGGCATGCCACTTACATATTATATAGACCATCTGTATCAGTGCAATGCCTTTCGCTAAAATAGTTAATGATACATATAGAGTAATATATATATATTAACTTCATAGCGTCTGTAAGTATACAAAAATGCAATATTTAAATTATATTTTTATATGAGCTTAATTTTTTGTAAACGTAAGTTTAAGTTACTAAAAAGAATTTTTTAGGAACACAAATTAATGATATGTCTCTGAGTATAGTAAATTAAATTTCAAAAGATTTTAAAAGAAAAGAGCAATTCTTATCTTATCACCTAATTTTTTTTTAAAAGAATAACGCATTTGATCAAATATATTTGCACCGGTGCTTTGTGGTACAACGATAGCGAACAAATAATTTGTAATGCACATCAGATGTTTATAATTTTTAAACAAAATTTAAGATAAAGTGTTATTTCTCATTGACAAAATGTACTGCCGATTTGTACACCCATGTAGTTGAAAATATAATTGTGTTATTTATGTATATTTGGCAATAAACAATGTCATCCAACAATTTTAAAAGGAATAATCTTAAGCTTTGATTGCCTATTGTTCATTTACTATCGTCTGAACGTCGTTTTAAAATATGTTGAGAACATTCGATAGAACATCGCTGCAACTAACACCGTGAGGTGTTGGGACACCAGCAACATCCACACTTACAACAACGTGAGGTGTTGGGATACCAGCATCATCCACACTTACAGCAACGTGAGGTGTTGGGATACCATCATCATCCACACTTACAACAACGTGAGGTGTTGGGATACCAGCATCATCCACACTTACAACAACGTGAGGTGTTGGGATACCAGCATCATCCACACTTACAACACCGTGAGGTGATGGGATACCAGCATCATCCACACTTACAACAACGTGAGGTGTTGGGATACCAGCATCATCCACACTTACAACACCGTGAGGTGATGGGATACCAGCATCATCCACACTTACAACAACGTGAGGTGTTGGGATACCAGCATCATCCACACTTACAACAACGTGAGGTGTTGGGATACCAGCATCATCCACACTTACAACAACGTGAGGTGTTGGGATACCAGCATCATCCACACTTACAACAACGTGAGGTGTTGGGATACCAGCATCATCCACACTTACAACACCGTGAGGTGATGGGATACCAGCATCATCCACACTTACAACAACGTGAGGTGTTGGGATACCAGCATCATCCACACTTACAACAACGTGAGGTGATGGGATACCATCACCATCCACACTTACAACAACGTGAGGTGATGGGATACCATCATCATCCACACTTACAACAACGTGAGGTGATGGGATACCATCATCATCCACACTTACAACAACGTGAGGTGTTGGGATACCATCACCATCCACACTTACAACAACGTGAGGTGATGGGATACCATCACCATCCACACTTACAACAACGTGAGGTGATGGGATACCAGCATCATCCACACTTACAACAACGTGAGGTGATAGGATACCATCATCATCCACACTTACAACAACGTGAGGAGTTGGGATACCAGCATCATGCACACTTACAACAACGTGAGGTGTTGGGACACCAGCAACATCCACACTTACAAAACCGATTTAAAGATGCGATGAGTGATATTTTCAAGGGAGGCTATAGAATGAATTCGTTTCGCTAATGAAGCTTCGGTTTCGTTTGTTTCCATCATCTAATTATTGAAGAACAGTCAGAAATTATTTGATGCTCAACATTCATGTTTATTCTCTTTATAAACGTATCCGCTGCTCCTCTCTTTTCCATATACAAATTGGGTGTTAAAGAAATTAATATTTTCTGTCACAAATATTAACTTCTTACTCTCTATTTTGTTGTTTTTTTTGGTTGTTTTTTAAATTAAGTTTTGAAGTACAAAAATTAAAATTTTAGTATTTACATCTTACAACACACAGGAGATAAAATCTATTATTTGAGTTGGGGGTGGGGCATATCTATACAACACACAGGAGATCAAATCTATTATTTGAGTTGGGGGTGGGGCATATCTATACAACACACAGGAGATCAAATCTATTATTTGAGTTGGGGGTGGGGCATATCTATACAACACACAGGAGATCAAATCTATTATTTGAGTTGGGGGTGGGGCATATCTATACAACACACAGGAGATCAAATCTATTATTTGAGTTGGGGGTGGGGCATATCTATACAACACACAGGATATCAAATCTATTATTTGAGTTGGGGGTGGGGCATATCTATAATAATTCTGATCTTTTTATTTTTTATTTTTTTTTATTTTTTGCAATAGATTGACATGAGCTAATCAACTAAATTTGGGGAATGTCTTTCCGTCCCCATGATCTGCGAATATTACTACGTATTGAAATAAATGCAGACTACTTTTCATTAAAACTTCATATAAATCAGTTGTTCACGCTGATTGTACACACAAAAAAACAGTGACGTGATCAAAACTATATTTTTTTAATTTGAAAAATATCTCTATATATAATTCTCTTCATGATCGGACCTTGCGAGGCAACAAGCTGCAAGTATGTGCAACAGAGCATGACGAATGACCCTCGCTCGGGTCAACTAAACACTGTTGGCAAGCGTGGTGGGATGAAATGAAATAAAAAGGGGGGGGGGCAGGGAGTGGGTGGCAACAATGCACTTGCGTTCACTTGCATTGCTCTTTCACAATAAATGTGAGAATCGTAGTGTACTGGTTATCACGTCTGCCTCATAAGTCGATGGTCCTGGGTTCAAGCCCAAGCGAAAACATTGTATTTTTAAAAAATTTTAAAATGTATGTTTGTGCCCGTTCTTTTACCCCTTTATTGCTAACACAAAAAGCAGCACAAAGTAAATACAAAATAGCAAGTAAACGTAGAGACAAGCAAACTGAGGTTGTTGTTACCCGCCTCCCATTTAATACTACCATCCCTTAATCATAAACTGTGATTGGCCGACCCTAGCGAGGGTTAGTCATGTTTAGTGTTGTTAATTGTGTGTTGTTGTTTTTTGTTGGTTTTTTAAAACCGATTATCGATTAAGTAACTCGGATTTTAAACTGATTATCGTTTTAAAACTCACTTCATACAAGTTAGGGGTGTACCGAATTTCGCCTGTAAACGTCTCGAAACCAACAATGTGTTGGCAGTTCCCAACCGACGTTCACTCGCGTTGTTTTGATTTCTTCGTGCTGTAGTTTGTGTCCGTTATTACTCCACTTTCTTTGCACTCTCCATGAGCAAGTCTGCAGCATATGCTGTGCCGCAGGGCGTCTAGTATTTATAATATTCCCTAAAATTTAATTAGCATTTCATTGAAATCAATTTAAATCTGTTCATTTAAATATAGTTTGCTAATTTCAGTCGGATATTTTGTTTAATTACATCAGCAGACGGCAAAGTTCCGAATGCTGGTGTAAGAAATCTCAAAGATCTATTTTTAATGTAGGGGTCTGTTCAAAACTCACATATATTTCAAATTTTTTTAAAAAAAATAATAATTTTTAAAAATAAATAAATAAAAACAATTAATTAATAATTACTAAAAATTAAGATAATTTATTTATTTTTTATCGACATATTTTAGGGGTTGTATTAATGGCTGCAAATGGAAGATTATAATTATATTTTTCTTTCCTTTCTTGATAATTTCTGCGGACCGGCAGCTGATGGTCCGCGTACTGGCACCCGTGCGCGGACCACCACTTTGAGTAGCACTGCTGTATGCAATGAGGCACTGCGCACCTTTCTCCTTTGATTCGGTTTCTTGTTTTTGGAAAATGTTGATGGGGTTTCACAAATTTCTATTTCCAGGTTTCAGATGATGATGCTGCGCAATTTATTAAAATAGCGAAGCATAGGGTGAGTTTTGTTCTTCCTTACTACTAAAAATTCTTATTTCATTTCATGTTAATCTCTTTGGACACATATTCCTTAATTATATTGATAAAAGAAAATAATTTAATTATTTATCTGTAATGGAAATTGTCTATATCACAAAATTTGTGCTGGTAAATGAGACAAATATCATTACAGAACAGTTTCTCTAATTAAAAATACATTTCGCAGAAAGGTCATGAAAATCCACTATTTTCCTGGATAATATAAAGTAGTACAATTAGTCGATATTACTCAGAGGCGTCACTAGGGTTAGTGTCACCCAGGGCGGTATCTGATGGTGTCACCCACTCATGACTTACCCTATAGAACTCCTCCTAGTCTTCCGGTGCCAAATAACGGGAACATATCGAATTTTACATTTTGGTGTCACCCCTTATGATGGTGTCACCCGGGGCGGGCCGCCCCCACCGCACCCCCCTAGTGACGCCACGGGTCGGTATCATCATTACAATTCAGCTTTAAAGATTCCCTTTCATCCTTAGGCTCATACTTACAAGAGTAAACATCTCTTGCTACCCATGGGATCTGATTTCGGATATAAAAACGCAGAAAAATGGTTTAATTATATGGATCCTTTGATACAAAAAGTCAACATAATGGTGAGTATTCAGCAAAAGGGTAACAAACCAACGCCAGCATAGTTTTCTATTTGTTTTAATTGTTTGGCGATGAAACGCTGTGCGTATTGTGTGTTTTAGTGCCTGCCTTCTATTTGTGCTGCAACACTAGCTGTCACTCTATTAGTACCCCCCTCCCCCGCGCCCCTTTTTGGTGAATACCTCCCTTGTAATTTGTACATCAATGCCATGACTTATTTTAAAATTTAAATTTCCTAAATGACATTCATTTGAGTTTCTTTGTTATCGTATTCTCCTTAAATTAGTCACATAGATTTCCAGAAATTGTAGAGTGTAAATTATGTAACTGCTTTACAGCATATAAAACTTTTAATAAAAGTAAAATAAAATATGAGATATTCATATTATTTATATTATTCTCTATAAACCCCAAACGAAAAAGATATTAAGTTGTTGGGTTTCTTTTATAATGAAACCTAATGGTCAGGGCAATGCGCCCCGTCCTCACCAACACACGCACCACACACACACGCGCGCACCACACACACAAACACAATTGTTTTGTATGCACTTGTTAGATCAGCGTCTCTTTCTGTCTTCCACAAACACGCTGAAACAAAGTCAAAACAGAACTGCAAGTCTGCAAGATTCATTAATGTTTACAACACAACTGACAAGTACACTATTAGATAAATCACTAAACCTTGAAACACAAGAATAGAAGAAAATATAGCAAAGTAGTAATATTACATAAAACATCAAATTCTAGCATACCCATCGAATACTATATTCTTCATACCATATAAGGAAAAGAAACATATCAATACCATTCTATTTCAAGGGTGAAACTAGTGGAGTCAACGTGATTTACTCCACTCCTTCCTGCTACACGTACCACGTCAACAAAGAAAAGATAACCTACGATGTCAAACAAGATGATTTTCTCCCCTACTCTATTCCACCGTCCGCCTTTTGGACCGGGTATTTTACGACTAGAGGGGGGTTAAAGAAGCACATCAAACTGGCGGGTCAAATTCTTCAGGTGAGTTGTTTGTTTTTAATTAATGTAAATAATACTCTAGCCCGACAATATCTATTGAAAGTACATTCTTGGCAGCCATTGAAGACCAAACCGGTTTTCAATAAATAGTTTTCCCTCCAGTGGATGTAGCCAACATCCGGTTACAGTTCTTTCTATTTCAATTAGTTCATTATGAATGTAGGGCAGAGTGGATACCGGCTTCTGTCACCGTCAACGTTTTTTTTTACAACTTTGATTAAATTGTAAAGATAAAAAAACGACACTTTTGTTTTCATTTAGCAGCGACTTTGCTTTTCATGGCTATTCCATTACTTTTCATGGCTATTCCATTACTTTTCATGGCTATTCCATTACTTTTCATGGCTATTCCATTACTTTTCATGGCTATTCCATTACTTTTCATGGCTATTCCATTACTTTTCATGGCTATTCCATTACTTTTCATGGCTATTCCATTACTTTTCATGGCTATTCCATTACTTTTCATGGCTATTCCATTACTTTTCATGGCTATTCCATTACTTTTCATGGCTATTCCATTACTTTTCATGGCTATTCCATTACTTTTCATGGCTATTCCATTACTTTTCATGGCTATTCCATTACTTTACATTAACTCACTTAATCAGATTTAAATTTCATAGTAGTACTTTTTTTTATTGAGATTTAGTATGTGGATTTGTTTCCTTTTTAATCAGCTTTAACTGTGGATATTTTGGTAAAAATGCACCCATTTTGACTTAGGAATTGGTATAACTATACATCTACTACATCACTCCCCAATCCAATGTTTGTTATGTAATGGACAAAGTTCTGTAGGAGAGATGTTGTGAGCACCAATAAAAAATTACATTAAACGTTCACGGTCCAACGAGCCCGCAGCACCAAACCATTTTTTCAGTACACAGTAAGAGACACAACAAAAAAAACAACGTATTTTCCAAAGTCCCGAATTACCTTTTATTTACGTTTGGTTACCCCATTAAAGCATCTTTTTTAAAAAGAAAAATCACATATCTTTCAAAGTTACTTACATCTTACCAATTATGACACACTACATAAAATGACTACAATCAATAATATTTTATTTTATGTAGATTTATGATCCTTGTCACATTTAGTTTTATTGTCCTGTAGATTATCTCTTTCCATAAACCTGAACTATTCATAATCAGTATCATTCCATACAATTCTTTGCAGCTACGTCAAATACAATGACGACTTAATTATTTATTTTTTACATTAGCCACGGGGGCAGGATTTGGGGGGGGGGCACGGTTTTCGTCCTAACTTCACAATAAATTTTATATTGATGGGTCAGTTTACCACAGGGCTCAGCCGGTGAATGACCCGGATGACGGGAAATGCTAAATGCTGTAGTATTCCGTAAACGTCACGATATGTGAAATAAACTGCATGCTATTAGAAACATTTAATTAAATCAGTAGAATACATTCTTTTGTTTCTTTGAGATATCCTGAATTTTTATTTTTTTCAGAGCTGCAAACAGTTATCAATATTTGCTGGTTTAGATGAATCCTTTCATCAAATAAACATATTGCGTGAGTGATTATTTTTACCTATGTATACGCTAATTGTTGTTGTTGTTGTTGAGCCTTCTCGTCCATGAGGGGCATCTACCGATCATCGTCGGCGTCTGCGATTCCTCCAAGGGCATAGGCCACCTACGAGAGACCTCCAGGCATCTCTATCCTGGGCCAGCTTCTCCAGGATCTTCCATTCATGGCCAATTCTCTTGATGTCTGCCTCCAATTCTCGGCGCCAAGTGTTTCTTGGACGGCCTCTTTTCCGCTTACCCTGTGGGTTCCATTTCAGGGCTTGCTTTGTTGTGTTAGGAGCAGGTTTCCTTAGTGTATGACCAATCCACCTCCACCGTTTCTGGAGAATCTCTTCCTCAATGGGCTTCTGTTTTGTCCGCTGCCACAGTTCCTGGTTGCTGATACGCTAATTATGTAACATAAAATACATTCAACGTATATTGATATCCACCTTGCTGACATCATTGCTCAAAGCTGTTAATTTACAAGCTCAATAAATCACCACAAAAGCCCTTAATCATAAATGTCCAAACCATTGAACTATTACTAATTATCTCATACATTATTCGGGCGGTACCTTACGCTCCTAGAATCTTGTCTAGTACCTTAACTTGCTCCATGTATGCAATTACGTTTAAGTCATTAGTACATTCTGATCACAGAGACCCTACAACACCATCACCTGAACCATAACAGTGGCGTAGCTAAAACTTTTGCCGCCCGGGGCGGTTTCCAATTTGCCGCCTTTCTAAGTTAATTATAGGATGGTCCTAATAACTTAATCAACATGAATAAATTATGGAACTTGAAACGAAGTATAGGCGGGGAACATTTTTAACGCAATTTCCCATGGGGAAAAATTGTCTAGTTTCATAATAATTATAAATCCTCAAATCCTATTTTTACATCGTTCCCTTTTCAAAAATTAAAATATATCGTAAAACAATGACGTCATATAATATTTTTATACAAAATCGATCGCAGCGCCACCTAACTTACATCCATACAGACAACGGGAATCAATACATAATTTATATAAGTAACTTATCCGTTTTTGTAAATACGAAATATTAAACTTGCTGAAATGTACACAAAGTATTTCATAATAATAATAAATCCTCAAATCCTATATTTACTTCGTTCCCTTTTCAAAAATTAAAATATGAGCATAAAACAATGACGTCATGTAATATTTTTATACAAAATCGATCGCAGCGCCACCTGACAGCATTATTCCATACACACATATACATACAGACAACGGGAATTATGTATATTGATGCAAAAGTTTGGTTTTGTGTTTCAATACCATTAAAGAAACCTCTCCAGACATCAAAATAAAATTGTAGGTGAATCAGTTCCTATGCCTTTTTCTGGTTTAGTGTTGCTTGTTAAATGCAAGTTAAATAGTTAACTCATTGTATTATTGGTTCTGTTTTCCCCTAAAATATTTGTTTGATTCACTCACACACAGGTGACAATATGGCTGTCATGCAGCACCACGATGCTATAACGTAAGTTTCTTTAATATAGACGTATGTCACAGGTGATTTTATTTTGCATTTGTAATAGCCTATCTAGGGAATAATTTTGTAAAGCAAATTGTCAGTAACAAAAATATTAAAATGATTGTGCACAAATTTTTATTAATATTTTCATGACGTTGCTCTTAAATTTCAAGACATTTTTATTGGTTTATTTTAGTTTTATAAATTATTTATTTGCAATATTACAAAGTTTATTCTATTTTGTCTTGGTAAATTGAACAAATTAATTAATCTTTTAAAAACATTTTGAGGTTGTTTTTTTTTACTTTAGGGCCGACCATAAAGTGCGTCACGCTATTTTTGACCATTTTTAACTCCCCCCCTCGCCCTCGTCACAAACTGTCACACATCTTGGACCCCCCCCCCTAAAGTACGTCACACTTTCGAACAAAAAAGTTGTTTTTTATTAACAAAATAATCAAAATTTAATATAAAACAGCGTGACGTCACACTTGGCCGGAACCCCCCCCTCCTGTCACAAACTGTCACAGTTTCTTACACCCCCTCCCCCCCCCTTCTCTGGAGCGTGACGTACTTTATGGACGGCCCCTTTTCTTTGTATTAAACAAATGAATATCCATGGCTTGTTCTAAATATTTTGCTGGTCTAAAGTTAAAGTACGTAATTTTACAAAATGTCCTTAGTTTTCCTCATCAACATTTCAGCCTTATATGAACCTAGTAAGAGTGTGTTTTGTAGTATTCTTAAAGCTGAGACTTGTACAATAAACTGTCGCTTGTTGAATATTGACAGCTCAAACTATTCTCTATCTCTAACTACAGAGGGACTCAGAAGAAACACGTCTTGAATGACTATAACTCTCTACTGAGCTATGGAATAAATGCATGCCAGGTAATTTAGATTAATTTGCTTGAGGTAAATTTTTCACACGACTTTTTTTTTCTTTGAACGTGCCTAGCTATCCTTTCATTGATCTGAAATTCAAATAAAATGTTCATTAAAAGACTTACTGAGAATGAACCCATATATTTGATCTTCTAAAATTGCCTTTTTGGGAAATAATTTATAACTAAAACTATTTTCAGCACTAAACTCCACAGTTTTACCTGAGAACATGAAAATCAATAAGAGGAGAGACTATCTCAAACTATCATCAATTTTTTTATATAATATTTCAAAATGATTCACAAAAAAATTTTAATTTCACTTAACAAAATGTCAAAATGTCTAATAATATTAATGCTACATGCCATGCCCCTCTTTTCATAGGATGTCATGGCACAAGCTTACAAGAAATTCTGGCGATTTACCGAGTCAGACCTTAAAGAAAACATAGCACCGCAATTTTGTCTCCATCTTAACATGAGCTCATGTAATATATCTGAAGGAAGCAAACAGGTAAATAAGCTCACCCTCTCCTCAATATAATGAATTATTTCAGTTTCCTACTCCGAAAAACTTTGTTTAACGGGCCTGTGAAATTATTCCAAGTGCTGATATATATAAACTGCGACGAGCAAAGCATGGGTTAATAATATGTATTTTGCAAAACTAGAGACAGAAAATTTGTATATTTACACTTAATAAATCAAAATAAAATTTTCAGATTACATTTTCGGTATTTTATAGTCTTTCAAAAAATGCATAAACCTGTTGGAATATCACAGAATGAGATACATCACTTACTGGTTACACTGACACTAATAATAGCTTTATCATTCAAACACTTTAATTGTGCAGTTCTTGGTGACAATCTATAATCCACTGTCCTGGCAAGCAGACGTCAACGTAAGATTTCCTGTCCACTCTAACAAGCTAAGCATAACTGATGGCAGCGGTCACAGCGTGGTGTATCAGGTGGGTCACTAATGTGTGTGTCAGGCTTTGTTCAGACAACGGGATGCTAGCTGCTGGCTGTGGTGGATAATGAAGACTGATGTATGCAGCGCTTCTCCGTGACGTCATACTCACCAAAATATCAATAATTCTCCCTCCGGGGGATACTTATAAGTTGTTTATGTTGACACAGCTCCCTGGTTTGAAGATTATCACGTGTATAACTCGGCTTGATTAATGAGTATTAGAAATCGTTGTGCAGCGTAATCGATTCGAAAAAGAATCAGAGTTTGAGGAATACGATATTTATTAAAGTATAACCACATTTATAATTATCTTGAAGATTGATTCATAAACAGGTGTTCTTTGAGATTATGGTGGCGGAGGAGGGGGGATAAAAAAATTACATGCTTTTAAATGTAAGGCCTGAAAACTGGTAAACATTAAATGTCTTTTTAGAATGGTACGCCCTGAATTTTCAAACATGGTGTAACTTATACAAGTCCCCTTGCGAATCATAATATAAAAAGTCCTCAAAGTAAACCCATACAGTATGCAGCAATAGTCCCCACATTTGTGCAGAAAATTTTCTTGTAGCTCATTTAGGTCAGGAAATATTTTTTTCACTTATATCTGACTGCAGACGATGCCCGTACCAGAACACATCAAACGCATTCCGGAAAGGAAAACATCAGCTGACAGTGAGGTGGTTTTCCAAACTTCACTGCCGCCAACGTCTATCACAACATTCAACGTCCAGCCGGAAGAAGGCGAGTCTTAAATATAATCATCACATTCAATTACTCCAGTTTTACTCCAATTAATCCAATTAATCTAATCAGAAATATGGCGGGTGAATTCGCTTCGGCATTAACTCTGATTTAGCCCCTTTATCCCAAGTCATGTAGACTGCTGGTATAAACGTTTTCACTTTGTTGTATGACAACTGATCGATTACGAATGTATAAAAATCAAACTCTTTTCACAACCAACAAAACAAATATTTTACTAAATTTCAATAAGTTATAAAAATAGTAATAATAAACTGAAAAATTATAAAGCGCGGTACCCTAGCTAGGAGCTGGCCTCACTGCACTTCATATAAAAACTAGAAAAAATATATAAACATTTTTAATTTAAGACAAAAGATGCAGTGACATGTCGTGTCAAAGATGACGTACATAAGCTTCGTTTTTCGGTTAAATCAATGTCACATTGTCCGTAAGAAAAGTGTAGTTTTTAAATGTATTTGTCAAATCAAGTTTGGCATAATCACTTGCAATGAACCTTGGGACGCGGTGGTCGAGTGGCAGCGCACTGGACTGTCGTACCGATGGTCACGGGTTCGAATCCATGCGAAGGCAAGGGTTTGTTCCCGGGGCCTAGGGCGTCCCTGAGTCACCCCGCTCCGAATGGGTACCTTGTAGTGTTAGGCGGCTGGGTAATGCGTGGAACCCACAAAGCCGTGGCCTGTGAATGCTGCATCACTTGCCAACAGATCATCTGTCATGGTCTGTGGACGCAACTATCTTCTGCATAGAAGGAGCGTCTGTATAGATAAGATAAGATAAGACTTAGAAATGAATTCTGATTTTATTACCCTTATACAAATTCATGCCACCAATCAGAAAAGTATATAATAATCTTATTAGCTAGTAACGGACGCATACTTTTTATCACCTAGTAATAACTGAAGATATTTGCATCTTATCATTAATTAGATTTTAGAGAGGAAACTACTATTTTACAAAAATACCAGTTTTTAGAATTTATTTTTTTGAAATTTAAACTACTTACTATTAGTCTTTGTTCTATGGTTGAAAATTGAAAACATTTGATCATTTTTATATATGTAGATGGTGTATCAAAAGTCACTTTGCCAGCAGATGAGAAAGCAGACCATAGTAAGGTCATCATTGAAAATGAAGTAAGTAAATAGATATGAAGTATTGAACAACAGTAAGGAAAAAACAAAAAGCTCACGAAAAGGAAAAAAACACTAAATTCAGTCCTGTCCGCCCCCCCCCCTTTTAAATAAAGGAATGTTAACAAAGTACTCCTCAAACTGCATCTAACTTTGAGTTGATAAATCCATGTTGTGTGCTCCATAACGTTAATAAAACTGTTCTTTTAGTTGAACAAAATTTGGACTAAATGAAAATGAAATCAAACTTCTTTCCTGTGTTCTGTCGATTCTGTAAAACTTTTGGGTGAACCAAGCATCGAATCTTATTGAAATTTATTGAACTACACAGCCTTTCAGAGAAACATAAATTTATCGTTTAAGTGTTG
Organism: Ampullaceana balthica; assembly: GCA_944989445.1. Classification (NCBI taxonomy): domain Eukaryota; kingdom Metazoa; phylum Mollusca; class Gastropoda; family Lymnaeidae; genus Ampullaceana; species Ampullaceana balthica. Next base: position 244,355 of record CALYLW010001009.1, on the reverse strand, counting down.
ACAATTGGAACACATTTTTTGCTGCTGATAATTGTGAAAAAGTGAGATTACATACTTTATCAAGATATTTCATCTTTAACAAACTTAACCGTATGACATTTATCGAAAATATTTGAAACTTAAAACATATTCTAGCTAAAAATAATATTTTCAAAATCGAAAGTAAATAACATTTTTGTAATAGCAAAAGGTTATTTTGCGTTCAATATTTTCTTTTAGTTGGTAGCTATATAAATGATTAAACAATATAATTTGCAATGTCTGTCCGTGACGCTACTAATTTTAGAAAGCAGGGAAAACCAAATTACTGCACCAATGCATCAAAAGGTGTGCAAATTAAAGATGCGCTGTAAAAAATATTATATGACGTCATTGTTTTCGCTCATACATGTATTTTAATTTTGGAAAAGGGTTCAATGAAAAAGAGGATTTGATGATGGTTTATTATAAAATCAAAAAAAACAAGGTGCCTTACAACCCCTATTATAAAATACTTTGTGTACATTTCAGAAAGTTTAATGTTTCGTATTTATCAAACAAGGATACGTTATTTGGGCTTTTGACTACAAAAAGGGGGCGCCGTAGGCGCCCTACAGACCCTATTATAAAATATTTTGTGTACATTTCAGAAAGTTTAATATTTCGTATTTATCAAACAAGGACGAGTTAGTTGGGCTTTTGAAAAGGTCGGCGCCGCAGGCGCCCTAAAAAAAAGTGAATTTTTTATAAAATAAATAGATTTCAGCTGAAAACTTCCGTCATTTTTGACGGGTGATACGCTAGTTTATATCATATTTATCTCTGGTGTTATTTGAAGGAAGTCTTTCAATATTCATCTAATTCAACGTGAGAAAAAGTCAAGTTTGGCGCAGCCTTAAAGGTTTTGTGTGACGTGATGATCATATTTTCAAATCTTTAAAATCTACAGTGCGTTACCTTAATACAGGTTTTGTGAAGTAACGCATCTCTTATAACTTCATAATTTACCCCCATAATGAAACCAATCCTGTCACAAAATTTACCACCATAATCGAAGCAATCTTGTCAGATATTTTAAAACCTCCACTCACACCAGCACATTCAGTCCACTCCACCGCCCCTGGAGGAGAGCTCGACCATTCTCAAAGACACACAACCTCAACGCATTGGGCCACCCTTTCCACCACCGACCCTTTCCACCACTGACCCTCCCCCCCAACCCAACGACCTTTTTTTATCAATCAATCTTCCCCCAACGATCCGACCTTTTCTAAACCCAATCAGTTTGTGATCGGCTTCCAGCAGTCACAGCTTCCGCCCCGTGTAGCTCACAATATGCCCTATTCCAGCTCCTTGGGCAATGGACGTCCATTTTCCAGAAACTGGCTAGGGGGCAAGTTATTCATTTCCCCGGCCATTCAGTTTCTCAGTTTCTTCTACAGCTATTCCAAGTGGTGTATCTAAACGGGAGGGGGGGCTGGGTTTCCAAGGTACAAACCGCCAAAACGAGGACTTACAACAACACATTAAAATAAGTGAAAAAGATTAAGATTTTAATTAAATGGCCGGGGGCGCCAAATTTACAGTTTGGGCCTGGGTGCAAAATATTGTAACTACACCTCTGGCTGTAACTTCGCGTATCTTTCCTCGGGAAAGTCTCAACGTGGAATAAGTTGGTTTCTTGATAGAATCACTGGTAACCCCCATGTCTCTCAATTCATTTCATGTGTGTAAGTCAATAAGATTTTCTAAATTCATAACATACTTTTAAAACGAGAAAATGAAGAGAGACTAATGTAAGAAATTCTAATACCACTTAAATGACATGGAAGGCTAATAGGCACTTGTCTCTACACATGTTTAGGAATCTCGTCCAACACAAAAGACATTAAGTTATGGCTTTATAATTTCACAAAATGTACTTTTTTAAATTTTGTATTGTTAATAGAGATAGCGAAAAGAAAATAGAGATCATTACAGACGGTAAACATTAAAATCTAGTGATTCAGTTGAAAGTAGAAATTCTGAAAATATATTGGCACGTATATTCTTATAATGGGATTAAAACTTCTAGAAATCCGATTTTTTCAATGAGAACACGTATTCTGGGAAAATCCTTCCACGCACCCATTTAAATGTCAAGAATTCCAAGCCCAAAGACAGTAATTAAATTGTACTCTTACTTAACCTACTGATATACCTGCACGATAAAGTATGTTTGTTTTTAAGTCGCTATTTACAACACAAAAGTTCGTGACAATTATACTCTTCTCAGTCTCTTCAGACCAGACATGTACTCTATGTGGGCCCATTTAGTCTCTGAGCTCATTGCATCTTCTACAGAACATATCTATTTTTTAAGGTGAAGATACGCGTCGTTTCTCTGAAAGTAATATTCCAATGGTCACGTTAACTACACTGGGGTTTTGCGTGGCTAGGACATCCAGAACATCAAGAAACATTCTAGCAAATATCATTGCCGAAGCTAAAAATAATGTTGCGAAATCCTGAACTGCTAATGACATTTTACACATGAATGCTCGGGTGGCTAATAAGCAAGGCGCGCGCTTGATCAGGTCTTGGAGCTCAGTGATTTGATGAGCTTTCGACAATTTTCAGAATCAAGGAAAATAAATATACATTCATGTTTCTATTCACACAGTTTAATACAAAGAATCAGCCAGAATTTGTCCCGTGTGATCATTGGCAAGAGAACCACAATTCATAAAGAAGACATTCCAAACCTAAGCATCTATTTAATACTATTAAGCTGATTGTCAAAAACACTGGAGGGTAAAAGGTGATATCAGTGCAATGTGCCATTTTGGACACTGGTTCCTACAGAGAGATTGCTGATGACAAATACAAACACAAATACATTACATTAAAACTTAAAGTCAATGAAAATGAGTACAGGCGAATCCCTGTAAACAGACCATGTTTTACTAATGTGGCCCTTAACCCATTAACGCCAATCGGGGATACAAATTACAGTTCTACAAATCTCCACGTAACAAAAATAACCTCCTCGATATGAGGAGCAAATTTAGATTTGGCGAGAGAAGGGAGGCATGTATAGCCAGACTGTACCCGGAAATGGCAACATCTAAAAATGGATTTGTGTTATTGATTCACCCTCCCCCGCCCCGCTGACCAACCTCAGCCGTCCCGCCCCCAGTCTAGATGGCTCCTATTTATTACATTCTATTACCGACCGGTCAGATTATCCCCGGCCCAGGTGTCAGCGGAAATCATCCTCAGAATGACCGCTACTTCATCATGGGAAGGTTACGTGGCTTTATCGCCATAAGTGTCCACATTTATGGTGTCTCCACCGGTAACTGTGAGTGTGGCAGCATGGTTACGTGGCTTTGTCGCCATGGGTGTCCATATTGATGGTGTCATGAGTGTCCACATTGAAGGTGTCATGAGTGTCCACATTGATGTTGTCATGAGTGTCCACATTGAAGGTGTCATGGGTGTCCACATTGATGGTGTCATGTGTGTCCACATTGATGGTGTCATGTGTGTCCACATTGAAGGTGTCATGGGTGTCCACATTGATGGTGTAAAGAGTGTCCACATTGCTGGTGTCATGTGTGTCCACATTGATGGTGTCATGAGTATCCACATTGAAGGTGTCATGGGTGTCCACATTGATGGTGTCATGAGTGTCCGCATTGATGGTGTCATGAGTGTCCACATTGAAGGTGTTATGGGTGTCCACATTGAAGGTGTCATGAGTGACCACATTGAAGGTGTCATGGGTGTCCACAGTGATGGTGTCATGGGTGTTATCATTGATGGTGTCATGAGTGTCCACATTGAAGGTGTCATGGGTGTCCACATTGAAGGTGTCATGAGTGACCACATTGAAGGTGTCATGGGTGTCCACATTGAAGGTGTCATGTGTGTCCACATTGAAGGTGTCATGGGTGTCACTATTGATTGTGTCATGAGTGTCTACGTTGAAGGTGTCATGAGTGTCCACATTGAAGGTGTCATGAGTGTCCACATTGATGATGTCATGGGTGTCCACATTGATGGTGTCTCCGCCATTAATTGTGAGTTAAGCAGTATGGTTACGTGGCTTTATCACCATGAGTGTCCACATTGATGGTGTCATGTGTGTCCACATTGAAGGTGTCATGGGTGTCCACATTGAAGGTGTCATGAGTGTCCACATTGATGGTGTAATGTATGTCCACATTGAAGGTGTCATGAGTGTCCACATTGAATGTGTCAAGGGTGTCACCATTGAAGGTGTCATGAGTGTCAACATTGATGGTGTCATGTGTGTCCATATTGAAGGTTTCATGGGTGTCCACATTGATGGTGTCATGGGTGTCCACATTGATGGTGTCTCCGCCATTAATTGTGAGTGTGGCAGTATGGTTACGTGGCTTTATCACCATGAGTGTCCACATTGATGGTGTCATGTGTGTCCACATTGAAGGTGTCATGGGTGTCCACATTGAAGGTGTCATGGGTGTCCACATTGAAGGTGTCATGAGTGTCCACATTGAAGGTGTCATGGGTGTCCACATTGATGGTGTAAAGAGTGTCCACATTGCTGGTGTCATGTGTGTCCACATTGATGGTGTCATGAGTATCCACATTGAAGGTGTCATGGGTGTCCACATTGATGGTGTCATGAGTGTCCGCATTGATGGTGTCATGAGTGTCCACATTGAAGGTGTTATGGGTGTCCACATTGAAGGTGTCATGAGTGACCACATTGAAGGTGTCATGGGTGTCCACAGTGATGGTGTCATGGGTGTTATCATTGATGGTGTCATGAGTGTCCACATTGAAGGTGTCATGGGTGTCCACATTGAAGGTGTCATGAGTGACCACATTGAAGGTGTCATGGGTGTCCACATTGAAGGTGTCATGTGTGTCCACATTGAAGGTGTCATGGGTGTCACTATTGATTGTGTCATGAGTGTCTACGTTGAAGGTGTCATGAGTGTCCACATTGAAGGTGTCATGAGTGTCCACATTGATGATGTCATGGGTGTCCACATTGATGGTGTCTCCGCCATTAATTGTGAGTTAAGCAGTATGGTTACGTGGCTTTATCACCATGAGTGTCCACATTGATGGTGTCATGTGTGTCCACATTGAAGGTGTCATGGGTGTCCACATTGAAGGTGTCATGAGTGTCCACATTGATGGTGTAATGTATGTCCACATTGAAGGTGTCATGAGTGTCCACATTGAATGTGTCAAGGGTGTCACCATTGAAGGTGTCATGAGTGTCAACATTGATGGTGTCATGTGTGTCCATATTGAAGGTTTCATGGGTGTCCACATTGATGGTGTCATGGGTGTCCACATTGATGGTGTCTCCGCCATTAATTGTGAGTGTGGCAGTATGGTTACGTGGCTTTATCACCATGAGTGTCCACATTGATGGTGTCATGTGTGTCCACATTGAAGGTGTCATGGGTGTCCACATTGAAGGTGTCATGGGTGTCCACATTGAAGGTGTCATGAGTGTCCACATTGAAGGTGTCATGTGTGTCCACATTGATAGTGTCATGGATGTCCACATTGATGGTGTCATGGGTGTCCACATTGAAGGTGTCATGTGTGTCCACATTGAAGGTTTCATGAGTGTCCACATTGATGGTGTCATGAGTGTCCACATTGAAGGTGTCATGAGTGTCCATATTGATGGTGTCATGATTGTCCACATTGAAGGTGTCATGAGTGTCCACATTAATGGTGTCATGAGTGTTCACATTGAAGGTGTCATGGGTGTCCACATTGAAGGTGGCATGAGTGTCCACATTGATGGTGTCATGAGTGTCCACATTGAAGGTGTCATGGGTGTCCACATTGAAGGTGTCATGAGTGTCCACATTGATGGTGTCATGAGTGTCCACATTGATGGTGTCATGAGTGTCAACATTGATGGTGTCATGGGTGTCCACATTGAAGGTGTCATGAGTGTCCACATTGATGGTGTCATGAGTGTCCACATTGAAGGTGTCATGAGTGTCGACATTGATGGTGTCATGAGTGACCACATTGAAGGTGTCATGGGTGTCCACATTGAAGGTGTCATGGGTGTCCACATTGAAGGTGTCATGAGTGTCCACATTGATGGTGTCATGAGTGTCAACATTGATGGTGTCATGGGTGTCCACATTGAAGGTGTCATGAGTGTCCACATTGATGGTGTCATGGGTGTCCACATTGAAGGTGTCATGGGTGTCCACATTGATGGTGTCATGAGTGTCCACATTGAAGGTGTCATGGGTGTCCAAGTGTCCACAATGAATGTGTCTCCACCAGTAACTGTGGGTGTGGCATTGAGCCAGCGGTTGCATTCGTTTGTCTTTGACAAGAATTCAATCCTGGATATTCTCAACCGTTTTAAAACGATTTTTTCTAAACTTCTGTATAATATGTACAGTCATTTTAAACCGTTCCTGTCTTTATGATTCTCCCCGTGTTTACACGTCTTGTATTGCCAAAATTACTTGTCTTATTCATTTTATTTTCCAGCGAAAATTAGTGAAATACCAGAAAGCGGGTCTGCTTTGAAAATAGAGTTAAGTCTTCATTGAAAGAAAAACTGGTTTTATTAAAAGTACAGGCGTGACATCAACAACACGCAACAAACAGCACCTTCAGACTGAGTGTATAATAATTTATCGCGTGTGTGTGTACCGGTGCTGAACATCACTTACTGAACAATTATTAACAACCGCTGCTAGTATTCCTTAAAACTCTATGTTTGAAAATGTTTGAATATATTTTACTGTATATTACGTTGCTTGCGATGGGTGTGATGTCATATAATATATAAGCTGAGGTCGTGGTCAATATGTCAATATATATGTAGATATATAGAAAAGACACGCGCACACTTTTATACAACATTTCTAAGAACGGATTAGATTAGAAAGGATCTGGGGAAATTGTGATGACTCGTATTCCCCAAGATCAATGACGCGTGTATTGGCCAACAAATGAGTAACGCGTGTCCATTATCCAAGTAACTTATATGAGACGAGTGTTACAAGAACTCAAAATAATAACAAAATAAACAAAAGATCAAGAGATATTAGGTTTACAAGCTAACATTGCAAATCGCATGCAAACCTAAGCGGCGTATAGTAAATTATAGACCCATAAAAATAGACTGTTCGTCAATCGGGAAAACAACTTTTTGTGTTTATAACACTCAATCACATTTGAAAATCATGTGGAAACATTGGAAACATGACCTAAGAGCACAAATGAAACTCGATTACTGCAAAACAATAGCTAGAACTACGTGTGAAAGTCAATATTTACTATTGCTACAATCAGAATGCAGCCCTCTCCGTTTTTCTTATATGACTACTAAGTAGACCATTTTACCATCCTCCAACATTCGTGACTACGCATCTTGTGAGGTAAATTATCTTTCTCTCCCAGCTTATTCTTTCCAGATTATTCCCCAAAGCCCCACACCGACCCAAAAAAAGCACACACTCACACACACTTCTTTACCCATCATTTTTAAAAAAATATTTTATTAGCCTTTCTCTTGAGGTTCAGTAAATGACTGGCCTTCGCGTCTGCCGGCCAGGCACCTTTTATTCATCTCTGACAAGTCCTGGCCGGTGTCTGGCACCTTAAGTGTCGCACCGAGACGCCGTCCTAAACTGACCACGCAAGCTCCGAATCACCAAATTATCACGAGATGGACTGGGCGCCTAGTTAGAGTCCATTGTGTCTAGTGTCTGTTGTTATTTAATTTTTAAAATATTTTTTTGCGTCTATTTCGGGAAGGTAACCAAACTAAGGACGATGGTGCGTAGCTTCACTCAACGTTACGCCCTCTAAAAGAAATGTTCCTAGTAGTGCCGGGGAAGGGGTAGAAGCGGTGTTGTGCACTACTAGAATGAAAGCGGCGGGGCGGGGGGAGATAGACACTATTTATTTTGGCACGGTTCCTGTGAATTCCAACCAAACCCTGTCTGGCGTCCGCTCTCTATGGCGGTAGGCGATCTCTGCCCAACGATCACGCGCTGTACTCTGTAACAACATGGCTTTATTTCATCTGTGCCATATCGCCACTGTTTTAATCTATCCTCCGTCGTTATATTGAGTTAGTGAATGCACGACACGACCATCCCTACGGTGAATAGGGGGGAAATGAACAGAGCGCCAGTGCTATATATAGTCCAAACAGCGTCCTTCTTGAGTAATGCGATATGGTACAATAGTTCGTGTACTCGCTCGTCAAATTCTTGAGTAATGCGATAAGGTACAATAGTTCGTGTACTCGCTCGTCAAATTCTTGAGTAATGCGATATGGTACAATAGTTCGTGTACTCGCTCGTCAAATTCTTGAGTAATGCGCTATGGTACAATAGTTCGTGTACTCGCTCGTCAAATTCTTGAGTAATGCGATATGGTACAATAGTTCGTGTACTCGCTCGTCAAATTCTTGAGTAATGCGATATGGTACAATAGTTCGTGTACTCGCTCGTCAAATTCTTGAGTAATGCGATATGGTACAATAGTTCGTGTACTCGCTCGTCAAATTCTTGAGTAATGCGCTATGGTACAATAGTTCGTGTACTCGCTCGTCAAATTCTTGAGTAATGCGATATGGTACAATAGTTCGTGTACTCGCTCGTCAAATTCTTGAGTAATGCGATAAGGTACAATAGTTCGTGTACTCGCTCGTCAAATTCTTGAGTAATGCGATATGGTACAATAGTTCGTGTACTCGCTCGTCAAATTCTTGAGTAATGCGATATGGTACAATAGTTCGTGTACTCGCTCGTCAAATTCTTGAGTAATGCGCTATGGTACAATAGTTCGTGTACTCGCTCGTCAAATTCTTGAGTAATGCGATAAGGTACAATAGTTCGTGTACTCGCTCGTCAAATTCTTGAGTAATGCGATATGGTACAATAGTTCGTGTACTCGCTCGTCAAATTCTTGAGTAATGCGATATGGTACAATAGTTCGTGTACTCGCTCGTCAAATTCTTGAGTAATGCGATATGGTACAATAGTTCGTGTACTCGCTCGTCAAATTCTTGAGTAATGCGATATGGTACAATAGTTCGTGTACTCGCTCGTCAAATTCTTGAGTAATGCGATATGGTACAATAGTTCGTGTACTCGCTCGTCAAATTCTTGAGTAATGCGATATGGTACAATAGTTCGTGTACTCGCTCGTCAAATTCTTGAGTAATGCGATATGGTACAATAGTTCGTGTACTCGCTCGTCAAATTCTTGAGTAATGCGATATGGTACAATAGTTCGTGTACTCGCTCGTCAAATTCTTGAGTAATGCGATATGGTACAATAGTTCGTGTACTCGCTCGTCAAATTCTTGAGTAATGCGATATGGTACAATAGTTCGTGTACTCGCTCGTCAAATTCTTGAGTAATGCGATATGGTACAATAGTTCGTGTACTCGCTCGTCAAATTCTTGAGTAATGCGATATGGTACAATAGTTCGTGTACTCGCTCGTCAAATTCTTGAGTAATGCGATATGGTACAATAGTTCGTGTACTCGCTCGTCAAATTCTTGAGTAATGCGATATGGTACAATAGTTCGTGTACTCGCTCGTCAAATTCTTGAGTAATGCGATATGGTACAATAGTTCGTGTACTCGCTCGTCAAATTCTTGAGTAATGCGATATGGTACAATAGTTCGTGTACTCGCTCGTCAAATTCTTGAGTAATGCGATATGGTACAATAGTTCGTGTACTCGCTCGTCAAATTCTTGAGTAATGCGATATGGTACAATAGTTCGTGTACTCGCTCGTCAAATTCTTGAGTAATGCGATATGGTACAATAGTTCGTGTACTCGCTCGTCAAATTCTTGAGTAATGCGATATGGTACAATAGTTCGTGTACTCGCTCGTCAAATTCTTGAGTAATGCGATATGGTACAATAGTTCGTGTACTCGCTCGTCAAATTCTTGAGTAATGCGATATGGTACAATAGTTCGTGTACTCGCTCGTCAAATTCTTGAGTAATGCGATATGGTACAATAGTTCGTGTACTCGCTCGTCAAATTCTTGAGTAATGCGATATGGTACAATAGTTCGTGTACTCGCTCGTCAAATTCTTGAGTAATGCGATATGGTACAATAGTTCGTGTACTCGCTCGTCAAATTCTTGAGTAATGCGATATGGTACAATAGTTCGTGTACTCGCTCGTCAAATTCTTGAGTAATGCGATATGGTACAATAGTTCGTGTACTCGCTCGTCAAATTCTTGAGTAATGCGATATGGTACAATAGTTCGTGTACTCGCTCGTCAAATTCTTGAGTAATGCGCTATGGTACAATAGTTCGTGTACTCGCTCGTCAAATTCTTGAGTAATGCGATAAGGTACAATAGTTCGTGTACTCGCTCGTCAAATTCTTGAGTAATGCGATATGGTACAATAGTTCGTGTACTCGCTCGTCAAATTCTTGAGTAATGCGATATGGTACAATAGTTCGTGTACTCGCTCGTCAAATTCTTGAGTAATGCGATATGGTACAATAGTTCGTGTACTCGCTCGTCAAATTCATCTAAACCCTCATTTAAAAAAACTATAATTTGAAATCAGTATTTATCTGGTAAATATAAATAAAGTAAAGTAAAGTTATTAACAACTGCTGATAGTATTCCCATGTCAGACCATGCTGTGCTATGGGGCAAGTGAAGCGGCGTTCACAAGTTTTTATAGCCACGGCATGCGAGGGGATTGTGTGGCTAGCACAATGCCCAGCCGCCTTTACTTCACCAACTGAAGTCGGGTACCCACTAGGAGCCGGGTGGACTCAGAGACGCCCTTGGCCATGAGAACAAGACCCAGCCTTCACCGAGACTCGAGCCCGTGACTCTCGGTACGCCAGCCGAGCACGCTGCCGCTCGACCCTAAATATAAATGGAACAACGGATATCGAACATGTTATTAAGCTACTTAATCCGAAAAGTTCGCTAAAAAAATGTTTCTTATCAGAAATCAATGTAAATTATATTATTTTGTTCTGACCCATTTAGTTTTATTTCTTTTTTTTTCAAAGAACTAACTTCTTATCCATGTCTTATAACACTATGAGTTCCACTTCTGCGGTAAAATTTATCCGGCCTCTCTCAATTCTATTCGCGTTTAAGTCTACAATATAAAGCTATCGTTCACTGTGTTTTAATAAATTATCTTGAAACGGCCTTGACTTTACATAGGAAGTCGTATCGCCAACCGAATACAATTGTTGCTTTCATTTGTCCAAGCTAAAAGCAGTTTTTTCTAATATTTTTTTTCTTTAACCCTGTTAAACTACCGCCTTAGTGTCGCTATCGTTCTTTTCCACATATAACAGAGAAACATGTAGAAAATTATAATGTTGTAATGTGTTTCCCTTTAGATTACAAATTAACACGATTAATGTAAATAAAACTTTTTATGGGTGCCATAATGATTGCTCAAGAAACAGGTAAGTGCATGATAAAGTGAAAACGCAACAGAATTTCTGCTTTTAAAACACAGCACTTGGACACACGAAGTTATTTTCAAAGCACTACTGAGTCGTTATGTTTATATTCGTAAACCGAACTATCGTTCATTGACTATGATGGGGAGTGCTGACGATGTTATTATGCAACCATTTTATGTTATTAAGCTCTTTAACAGCTCTCAGCGGCTGGATAGCGAAGTCAATAGTGTGCTCGCCTCACAAGCTGAGGGGCGTGGGATCGAGCCCACGTTAAAACCACTAGAAAAATGTTGATGAATGACTAACGCTAAGAAAGTCCTCCGCTGACCTGGAGAGGGATGGGCGCTGCCAGGGTCTACCAAGCCGAGAATGTTCTATGGAAACATTAGAACCACAAAAAGAGGTTATGGGACTCAAACTCTTTAACGAATAAAAAAAAAGGAAAGACTGGTTAAAGTCTCTACTGCAGATCTTTCAATTGAGTCAACAAGATTGCAGATGGCCAGTGTTGTTTTTACAGTTGATTCACCGGCTTAATAAAATGTCCGTTTGTCAGCAAACATCTTCTTTTGAAGAACTAAATGAAAATATCAGTGAAAATAAAAGCTTTTCGTAATCGTTGAACAACGAAGGCAGTTTATGGCAGTCAATTTACTTTCGGCTTGTAGCAGAGTTAAGTCGATTTATATTAGGAGCATACGTTTTCGTGTAAAGAGAGCATGTGAAAATATAGCAAATTCTACGTTCAAAATCAATCTCTGGTTGTTTCAGACTGAGTAACAGTCAGACAGGCGTAAAGACAGATGGAAAGACATAATGTATGGAGAATGAGAGAGGGGGGAGAGGGACGGAAAGATGATCAGAGAGAACGATATTAAATTTGCAATTCCCCAGGTATGCCTCTTCCGATTAACTCTGTCTATGGACTCTGTTATGGTCCCTTTGAGAGGACATCTAAATTCTCATAGATCCATATCTATTCAATTCATATTCCTACACCAATAGTGCTATTTCATTTCTCCTCTTTCCTCAATTTCTTGCATGTCCTCTAGTCCAACTTTTAAAATTCATTTCGACAATTCTTGCGATTGCATTGTCATACTTATGACCGATTAATTTTGCGGCTGTAATCTACTGACTAATACCCAAAAATTACTTACTAAGATATCTTGTTAAACCTTTGCTGGTCTTTCAAATAAATAATACACATCAGTAATTATCTGATGTTTAAGATTCATTGCCACTTTGAAATAATTGCTTCAATGTTAATTTTAAAAAACATTGAATTGATCTGGAGGGAAATACAATCTTTAAAAATTCCTAATATTACACAAATATTAATTTCTTTTTTGAGGCCCCTATCCTATTAACTCGTGAAGGATTCCGGGTTCAACGCATCCGGTTCTGTCGTCAACTTTTTCAAAACGCTCGTAAACACGTTTTCTGACTAGCTAGAGAGCTGAAATTTTCACAGTAGGTTTGGCTTGTGAGGAGGATAAAGCTATTACATTTTCAGATCGATCGAATGTACCGTAATTAAATTAATGCATTTTTAGTTTATCTCTATATGAAGCGGCAAGCTTTTGCTGACATTTTACGCGTCATGCTGAGTTAAGTTCAACCATCCGTGACCAAAACTTTTTCCGTGTTACAACAAAGGGTATTTAAGGTTTCTCAGTCTGTAAATGTTTGTCGCGTTTAAGCATGATAAATACTTTTTAGTTATGTCTCATATATAAAGGGATTTATAGTCAAAAACTTTATTTTTACGGGGTTGTTTAATTCAATCCGTTATATTAACTTCATTTGTTTTTTACGGGGTTTTCTAATTCAATCCCTTATATTAACTTCACCGTCGTCTCTTGAGTTCGCAGGCGGTCGGTCGGGCGGAAAAACAAAATTTAAAAATGACACACTTCCCGTGATGCATTGTCGTGTTGTGTATATGATATTTGTATTGTGTATAGAAAATCATTCCAGATCGTAATCACACAGGGGGGACTCAGAACTTTTGTGTTAGTTGATCAAATTTTAAATCTCACATTTAAATCCCACAATCGATCACAATAAATATCAATAAAACTTAGAGTTCTGAGTCCCCCTGTGTGACAACTTAGTTTGTGACTAAAAAATTATTTTCTGCTTTTTTCATGCGAGATTCTACATTCCTCACTGCAGCTGGGCCTCATTCTTTTAAAAAAAGTTTTTTTGTTCATTTTATTAAATCCTCTATATTAACTCGTGGCGTCTGCTTGACTGTTTGATTGCTTGTTTCAAAAACTTTGGATCGATATTTAACACAATTCCGAGTATGCTAGCGAGCTGAAATTTTGCAGGCAGACTCGTGGCGACGATAAAAATGATCTATCAAATTTTCAAATCGATCTAATATACTGTAATTAAATTAATGAATTTTTAGATTATCTCTAGGTATCTCTATGTAGTATGTAAATTTTTGTGCTAGACTGTCGCGGTGCGTAATATATTGACGATACTTTTTTAAGATATTCCCGATCCATAAATGTTTATGCTTGTCTGTCGCGCGGTGCGCATTATATTAAATATATTTTTATATCCATTTTCCCGTGATTGAATCGAGATGAAATTTAGCATGGCAGACTGTAGTAAATTTTGGATTTTTGAATTTTCGTGCGATGCGTGTTATAATAAACATATTTTTAGTTATGTCTCGTATATAAAGGATTTATAGTCAAAAACTTTGTTTTTTACGGGCACTTTTTTTATTAGTTTTAGTTCTAATAATCGGGCCACAAAAATTTGAGCTACTGCAACTACTATTTTAAACAGAATCAACTCATTTACATCAATTTTTCTACACCAATTGTTAAACTTGAAAGTAAAATAATGACTTAATTTTTTTAATAATGTATTTTAATTAATTTTTTTAAAATAATAATCGTTATTTAAAAATGGTTCTTACTACGTTGAAATATGCGTTTTCTGTGGTGACGAAGTGCGACAGACACAAATTCCGATCACTTTCTAGAGAGAAGTCCCAAACAATTCACCAGCTTTACTATGAGTAAGACATGCAACTGTTGTCGATTTAATGACCGGGGCTGATTTTGACTCAAGAACTTTCTATTGTTTATTTTTTTTTATTGGGCTTCTAGAGTGATGTTCATTGATACATTATAATTATTTCGGCTACTTAATGTTATATATTAACGTCTGGTCATCTATCTTATATTTTACAGACTCACTTCTTTCAAGAAGATTAGTATGCCTATGCAAGGTTAATGTTTGGCCTGACTTTTTATTAGAGGTTCAAATGTTATTAGTGTGTAGATTTTACTAGTTTGTTCTGGAAACTCATTCCAAGGCCAAATTCCAGACGAGAAGGAAAAAAATATTTGTTTGTTCAATGGAACAAGAACGATGCTTTTTACTTCTATGTCCGAGTGTTGTAATAAATTATTATTGTGTTGTATTTCCAACTTAGAATTAATGGCCTCATCTGTTATTAATACTACTACTGTGCTCATTGTTATTCTATTCTCTATGTTTCTGGGTTAAGTAATGTTGTTACTCTTGTCAATTTTGAATATTCTCCAGTAATCTATCTAGCTGTTGTTGTTTTTTTAAATTTGTTCTAGTTTATCTTCTATTTGTCTTTGGTGAATGGGTCCAATACAAAAGATATGAACAATGTAAGGTAGCATTTTACTGTCGAGTTCTTGTCATATTTGTACAAGTTGTTTTTTTTTATTGAAGCTTAGTTTTTTTTATTTATCTCATTAAAATGCGAATTCAATGAATATTTTCCATTTATTTTTACCACAATGTACACTGCATCTTTAGTTTGGATTAGTTCTTTTCAATGAATGAAATAGTTTGCTTTTATTTGTCTCTTGTTTTTTAATAACCTTAAATTGATAAACGTTCGTATTCATCAAATAACTGAACGTTTGATCTTGGCGAGATGCTGTTGAGTTTTAATTTTTATCATTAATGTAAATTAGGAAGTGCAAAGGTAACCTAGAAAAGTTCTTTGTTGAACTTTTGATTTTACCGTTATTGGTAGTGATTTATAATCATTAATTAAATGTATTAAGTTTTCTGCCAAATAGGAAATCCTGAATCAATTGATGTAAGGGACCAGAGATGCCACAAAATTTAGATGATGTCATTGATTTTATTTTGACATTCTAGTTGACCATTGGGTAAATAGTAGATCATAGGTCAGCTTCACACTCTCTGACACATCTTGATAACATCAATCACTGACTCAACTTAAGTGTGTATCACTCACGGACACAATAAGAGTGCATCACTGACACAACTTGGCTGTATCAATCAATGACACAATTTGAGGTTATTACCTACTGACACATATTGAAGTTTATTTTTAAATCCCTTATATTAACTTCACCGCCGTCTTTCTCTGTCTGTCTGTCTGTCTGTCCGTCGTTCGGGCAGGCGAGCGGAAAAACAGAAGTCAAAAATGACACACTTCCCGTGGAGCCATCGAGCTGAAATTTGGCACATGGACCCGTGTCACCTAACAATGCATGGTATCAAACTTTCAGATCGATCGAGTGTACAATTATTAAATTAATGCATGTTTAGTTTGTCTCTATATAACGTATGTAATTCAATTTCACAGTTTGTTATTGTTGTTTTTTTCACGTGACAGTTCAGTTCGCGCGTTGACGCCATCCGTCGATGTACCGGCGTGCTTTTGTTTACATTTTACGTGTCACGCTGAGCTCGGTCCAGCGATCGGTGACCAGAACTTTCTTCTCCCCCCCTCCCCCGGGTAGTTATAAAGCAAAGGGGAGTTAAGACGGATTCAGTCTGCACATTGCACATGTTTGTCGCGTTTGAACATAATCAATACTTTTAGTTATGTCTCAAGTATAAGGGATTTATAGTCAAAAACTTTGTTTTTACGTTTTTTTTATTTACTGACTAGATTTTAACGTATTTTTAGTATATGACTGGTATCACTCACTGAAACGTCTTGAGTTATTCAGCGCTAGTCAACCCACAATTTTAGACATTAATTTTTCACGTGTCACTACTATTATGTGCCATCATTCCATCGCTAAAAATAGCACTGTCCTTAAACTAGATTTTTCATTGATCCAATATTTTGTCCCAGCATTTTGGCGGTGAATGCAAATGTTTTATTTTAATCTACTTTTATCAAAATAGCAATCCACCATCCATTCGATCACAGAATTTCCACCTTTCCTTATTTAAAATATTTTTTAAATAATCATTTATATACATTTCCGGTTATTTGATGAATTCATGATTCAACAAACAATAATCTCATATAACGAGGCCATAAATCTATCGATGAAGTTGTGGGCCCTCAGAGTGGAAGTAATGAAACAGACTACGTGCTTTTATTTTCTCAGTCACGTAATTTCCTTTACTAATACCCCTGAGCTAAGGGACGAGTGAAATGGCTGACCAATCTCGGTGGTTTTTGTTTTGTGGTGTGTTTTTTTTTGGTGTTTGTATATGTATATATCATGTAATATTTCCTGCAGCAAAACCAGATATAGCAAATTTTACGATAGGTGCTTTTCTCTGGATGTATGCGTTAATCAAATAGTATCATTTAATAATTAAAGTGCATTCATTACATAACCATTACAAAGATATGAAATAAGTACATTCTCTGCTTGCGTTGTAACATACCCAGAATATTGCACGCAGCTTTTAAAAAATATGAAGAAGAAAAAGAATCCTATATAATAAAAGGCAAGTTTCTGTCCTTTCTGTCAGGTCATCTATAGTGATTGGTCCCTCAAACACATATGACTCCTACAGCCAATCATATTGAACACGTTTACGCGGACGTTCAAACCGAGTTATTTTTGGTGCAGTATTTCTTCCGAGACTTTATTTTGAATTATGCGCGTTGGGATTTATGGTCAAAAGCTCTGTTTTTACGAGTTATTTATTTTAACTGTAATGAATAGTATTTTTGACGTGATGCATATGTATGCCGGTCGAGACGGCTGTTGGAAGGGAGTTACAACATGCCACCGAACTGTGGCGGAACGTCCTTGGACGGGCTTTGTTGCTCGTACACTAATAGCTATGACGCTTAGAAAGTATCGCTTTTTTTTGCTCACACCAGAAATGCTTCCCCCACCCCATTAGAACTAGGCAGATATTTTAAATATTATTGAAATAACATCTGTTGTGTCTGGTATCATTTAAGAATTGTTTGTGACCAAAATACGTAATTCTTCGGGTAAGATGTCATTTCGCCTAGTCCTACTATAAATAAAACATTTAATTCCATGCATGTGCGGCTAGTGAGAATCTTAAAATATCACACACGGCCTAAAATTTAATTGCGAAATACTTACTTTTCTTTTGTTTTATGAAGATTTTAATTTTGATCTAATATATCTGCGAGGTAAAACGCTGATGGTCAAATATTACAACAGTTTATGTGCGTACCCAGAAGACCGGGGTTGGCACTAATTCGAATTCTCATAAAGATAAAGTGCGCTGCATGAAAGTACTTTTTGCCGAGTAACTTAAGTAGGTGCAAAGTATGAGCTTTCCCACAATTTGTGTGTGTGTAATTATTTATTTTTTTATTTTGTGTGTGTGTGTGTGTGTGTGTGTGTTGGGGGTGGTATTTCTATAGTTCATGTCAATGGTTTTAGCGGATTCTAATTCTTGGCATGATGTTGTACCAGATGGTGTAAATTACTGACAGAAATATAAGAATATAATTTGAAGCCAAATCTGCAGCCGAGTGGTGGCTTCACTTAATTTAGGTACACACTACACAAACTAAGTGTAAGGACTATAGCAGTAGTTTTTAATCAACAATAATGAAACTCGCTTTCTTTCATCTAACTCCTCTGTCTCTCTGTCTTTCTTTTTATTCTATTCTATAATATAGTGCGTCGCGGTGCGGTGCACATAGCAAAAAAATTCTTCACCCTTATTATTACGTAATACATGTATTTGAACACCAAAATTACCTGCTCTGGTGTTTTTGTTTTGTTTTTTTTGTTGTTTTTTTTTGGTTTTTTTTGTTGATGTTGTCGCCAGTTCTTATAATTTCTCAAAATAAAATTGAAAGAGGTTAAATCTGTATGCCAAGATTTGTTGAAATTCAAACATAATAAAAATTGAAATCGCCCATTATTTTCACTGGTTATAATTACAGTTCAGTTAAATGTTAGTTTCAATTGTGCACTAATTTTAATATTGCTTTAATCTGCAGTAGTAATTAATACTATATCATCACACTATATGTCATATCTGAAAACGGGCGATGTATGAAAAATTTACTAAATTGATGAGTATCCTTATTGTTATATTTCATATAAATTATATTTTTATAATATTATTTTTTCCCTTTTTAATTAGCACTTGGCACTCACGTTCAGTCGCAGTTCGGGTCTTTTAGTCTCCATTGTGAACAAAGAGAGTTCTTTCGAGGAATCTATATCACAAGAATTCACTTACTATGAGGCGCAGCAAACAACAGCAAGATTTTCCGGAGCTTATGTATTTATTCCCAAATCTCCTAACACGAAAAGAGTAGGAGGGGAAGCTACTGTTGGAATTAAACTTGTTACAGTAAGTGCTTTGTTAGGGTCTCATTTGTTGGTGGGTTATTGCTTGCTCGCCGCCGCATGCACACAAGAAATGACACCAGATTTGGGTACAAGTCACTGTTTATTCTGCTATGTACAATTGTATAAACTGGCGGTCCCGCCTAGACATCCAATACATCTATCTGCAAATGGCTTAATATTCGAGCATGCCCTCGGTCCGACTCGACCATCCTGGGCCCACGCTCAAGTCCTCTTACAGCCACACGTATACACACGAAGTCTCTAAGTCCGACTCGGTCCGAGTCCACTCCGTGTTACTATCACTACTCGGTCTATCACAGACCGTTCCATCTCCACAACTCTGCGCCAACTAACTCCACTCAGCTCGTCCCTTTTAACCCCCCCCCCAAACTGGTCTCGATTGACCCTGGCGTGTCCTCTGTCATACCCCGTGTGCCCAGAAGTTAGCTCAGACATGACTAGACCTTATTCCCGTGACAGGAGTTCATACCAGTCAACAAACATCCACTCCCAGTGATTCTCATACCCCTGACATGTCCCCCCTCTTCCCTTAGATTCTACTACCGTGTAGGATCTTATATTTACAACATCAATAAAACAACAAAAAAAAAGTCAGGGTATGGAATCACTGTCCTTTCACAACCACTCACAACACATCTTGAAAATCATGAAAATTTCTAATAATAGTCACAGAATAACATCGTGTTCACCCATATCGTGGACACTTTCTCATCAATGCATTTCATGGTTAAATATTTACATATCAATTCTAAAAAATCTTAGAAATTAGACCACCAAAAAACATGTTAAGTATGTACAAATGCAAGGTTGGATACATGAGAATGTTATCTGTAACAACCTGCCCTGAAAAATAATCATACGCACGAAACATTGGTATTAAGTCTAACCATCAATCCAATTCTAGTGCTTTTCCCATCATGGGCTTATACGGAACAGTCATTGTTCTCCTATGTATCTTTAACTGTCCCCATAGCGGGACCCTTTATGTATATTTATTGTCCCCATTGCAGGACACTTTATGTATTTTTATTGTCCCCATAGCGGGACATTTTATAACCCTCTTTTACTTGGTTATAAGTTTAAACGTTTATCATGATCATACATTGATATTCATCACAATATTATCAAAGCAAATTCAATCATAAATAGTCAATGCATAATCATCAATATCACAAACATTATTTTCAGCAGAACATATCAACAATACATATCCTTATCAAGAATGTCCTGATTATCTCCAGGGCGAACCATTTCTTATATCATTACCCCAATGGCCATGACCCTCAAAATACGTCATCAACACCCAGTATAGTACTGGTACCCAGGACACATCAATACATGTTATAAAAAAAAATGACACGAGGTCACCTGGACCCCGCAAGTTCTAACAAAAACACCTTATTATCTCTTATCATAGTTATAAACAAAAAAAAACACATCATCTTGAAAAAGAAATCATAGTCATGTACACAAGCAAAAAAAAATCTCACATTAAGAAAAAAAAATCATAGCCATTGTATTTGAGGGTGGGATATTAAGTTTGTCCTTAACATGTTAAAGTAACTTTGACCTCAATTGGATTGTACTAGTTGACCACTCGCGGTCCCCCTTGTGTCTATTAATACACTTGTGTAACTGAGTCATGTTGCCCTGCTATGAAGGTCGTAATCGTCGCCTGTGTTCCTCAATTCAAAACAGTACACTGCTGATCACGTGTCCTTGTCTGTTTATTCCCGTGTAGTCATATCTGACCGTTTCTATGTCACTGTCTTTCCTTATTCCCTCCCCTCCAGTCTAGACAAACAATCCGCTATGACATTTTCTTCGCCCTTGATGTACTGGACATCAAACTTAAACTCCTGGAGTATTAGTGACCACCTTGTTATTCTCGAGTTGGTGTACGTTGTTGTATTCAAATATTTTAATGCTTGGTGGTCGCATTGTAGGATAAACTGTGACCCTAGTAAATAATATGATAATTTTTGGACAGCCCATATTATTGCTAAACATTCTCTCTCGATAGTGGAATATCTCGTTTCTCTTTCCATCAATTTCCTACTTATAAATTTGACTGGGTGTAGAGTGTTGTTTCTGGATTGTAACAAGCACGCCCCTATACCTTTCATCGACGCGTCTGTTCTCACTATAAATGTTCTGTTATTGTCAGGTAATATTAATATGGGCTCGCTACTCAGCCACTTCTGGATTCTGTCTAGCGACTGTTGGCATTCATTTGTCCAGCGGATCTTGTTTGGTTGACCTTTTCTTGTAAGGTCTGTTAGGGGTGCCGTTAAGGTTGAAAAGTTTGGTATAAATTTGTTGTAGTATGATATGAGACCCACTAAACTTCTAACCTGTTTTTTCGTGGTAGGCCTCTCTAGTTTCAAAACTTTCTGTACGTTATCACTCTCGGGTTTCAGTAGTCCTCCTCCTATTCTGTGTCCCAAAAAATTAATGGACTTTTTCCCGATCTCCATTTTCCCTGGTTTTACTGTAAATCCCGCTTCTTTCAGGGTTTCAAAAACTTGCCTAAGTGTCTTGATGTGTGTCTCCCAGTCCTCTGTATGCACACATATGTCATCAAAGTACGTCTCTACCTTATCTAAGTGACCGAAGAGTTTCCTCATTATTCTGTTAAATGTTGCCGGGGCAGTTGATAGTCCGAAGGGCATGTATTTAAATTGATATAGGGCATCGGGCCCTTGGAACGCTGTATATTCCTGGCTATCTTTTTGCAGGGGTATTTGCCAGTAGCCCTTGGTTAAATCTAACTTACTGAAATATCTTGAATGTGTCATGTTGTTCAGTATATCCTCTGGGTTTGGGATGACTTCAGCTACGGTTCTCGTTATCTTATTCAGTTTTCTGTAGTCGACGCACGTGCGTACTGAGCCATCTTTCTTTTTTTATCAGGACTAAGGGCGAAGAATAGGGTGATTTTGATTCTTCTATGATCCCCAACTTTAACATTAGATTGATCTCTTCTTTTAATTTCCCTGCCATGTGTGACGGGATTGTGTACGGTTTTAAGGTTATTGGCTTCTTGTTCACGAGTTTGATTATATGTTCGCCTACTGTTGTTTTCCCTGGGATGTCGGAGATCACCTCTGTGAATTCTTCTACCATCTTTTTTATTTCGTCTTTTTGTGCTCTCTCTAAGTCATTATTAATATCTAGCTCAGAGTGCTTGTCTTTTACCTCTATTGTGGGTACAACAAATTCTTCCCCCTCTCCGTTGTCCTCAGTTATTACTACTGCTGCCCCGCCGTGCGTAATGTTCTCATTGTTATCAACCCCGATGCTCTGACGATTTCTCTCCATAAACCTGGTTACTCTGTTGAGGTGGTAAATTTTTTTTCGATTTCCCTTTTTTATCTCCACATTGTATTTTGAAAGTACTTTGGTCACTTCATAAGGGCCCTCTGAATATAATGCCAATTTTTTTCCTCTTTTCGGATTTAGGAGTAATACTTTGTCTCCTACATGAATGTCTCTCTTTACTGTCTGTCGGTCGTAGTACGTCTTATTCTTGACCGTCTGTGCTACTGTGTTCGCTCTCGCCTTTTCCAGCCCTGTTTTTAATTTATTTCTTAATTCAATAATATAATCGTACGTACTATTTATCTCATCTGCGGTGCTTTCCTGTGTAAATATAGTTCTCAATATTGCCATCGGCCCTCTCACCTTCCTGCCGAACATTAACTCATAAGGTGAGATTAATGTGGTTTCATTGGGAACTTCCCTATATGCGAATAGCACCGACTGTAATACAGTATCCCAGTTATCTAACCCTTCTGTAACTACTTTCCGTAGCATCGTCTTTAGTGTTCCATTTAATCTTTCCACCATTCCATTGGACTGGGGATGATAAATGGATGAGTGGCTGATCTTGATGTTAAGCATTTTGCACACCTGCACGTACAATTCAGACGAGAATTGGGGTCCGTTGTCCGACAAAATTTCCTCAGGGAATCCCATTCTAGTGAAGATTGAGTATAAAGCTTCACATATGTCCTCTGCAGTGACTTTCTTTAATGGTACTGCCTCCGGCCACCGGGTAGCCATATCAATTAGCGTCAGGATGTACCTATTCCTGTTATTGGTCATTGGTAGAGGTCCCACTATGTCTATCGCAACTTTCTTAAATGGTGCTCCAATTATTTGCATGTACCCGAGTTCTATCGGCTTAATCTTCCCTGGCGGTCGAGCCTTCTGGCATATTGGACATGTCTTAACATATTCCGTGATGTCTTTGTTCATTTTTGGCCAAAAAAACTCTGACGTTATGATATGTTTTGTTTTCCTGACTGACCTATGTCCCGCTAGTGCTGATTCGTGTGCATTCTGGAGGATAATCCCCCGACTCTCAAACGGAATTACTAGTTTGTCATCGATCTTGTTGTTCGTATTGTTTGTAAATTTCCTATATAAATAACCATTTCTCATATGAAATGTAATTTTCCCTTGCTTTGTTTGCTCTACTTCTTTATTCTTAGCTTTCTCCCAGTACTTTCCTAGTTCTGGGTCCTTTTCTTGTTCCCACTTCACGTTTTTATTTTCCGGTATTATTGACATTTTGTTATTGGCTATTTCTGTATTTAGTACATTTTCGTTGTCTCTCTTCCTTTGTGCTCTTGTTATGACATTCCCATGGTGGCGGACCGCCTCTCTATCTTCCCCCACATTTCCTATTATGAGGTCCGCCACTGGGTCGTCGAATAGTGCCGCTAGCACTACCCCTTTTACATACTGAGTATCGATTTCGATATACGCTGTCGGGTATTCTATAACTGCTCCATCTATCAGTCGTAGTTTATAAATTGTATTTGTTATCTGATGTCTATTAACTAAACTTTTCATGCACCCGATGATGGTACAGCCTGTGTCTCGGAGTACGGATACTTCTTTCCCCCCTAATTTTCCTCTTTCTAAGTATAATACCCCTGTCGATTTTCTTTCGATGTCTTCTGCGATGTTTATGTAGTGTACATTCCTTGTTTGTGGCCTCAACTTATTTTTATTATTGCGTCCTACCCCCATTCTTCCCCGTTCGCCCTTCTGCCTTCCTAGTCACTTCATATTATATCTCTGTGGAGGGTCTCTCGCGTACTCTCGCCTACCCCTGTATATTTCAGTTCCCGCCTGTGTCCACTCTCTATTTCCCTGTTTTCGAGGGCAGTTATTTTTCCAGTGTCCCTCTCGACCACATACAAAACAGCCCCCTAGTTCTCTATTTAGTCTCCCCTCTGCTGACCTCCTTCTGGTTCTGTTCTGAACTCCCCACTTTGCTACCCCCCCCCCGGCTTGAAAACTTGTTCTGCTACTATTTGTCACTATGTCTTGCCCTGTAGCTTTGATTGTGTCTATCTGGGTCAACACACTTTCACAACTTGTTGGTTTGTTTAATAAAACAGTTTTCAGTATCTCGGGGTTCATGTTTGTGAGTAATTTATTTCTGCACACCAGGTCTCGTAGCCCCTCGTACGACCTGTCCGTCCCTGTACTGGCAACCCAGTTGTCTAGACTCCTTGCTAATACTGAGTGGTATTCCCTGAAGTTATCCCCCTGCGGCCTAAGGTTGTTCCACTTCCCTCTATATTTTTCGGAACTATACCCTGCATGGGTCAATATCAGTGCCTTGACGGCGTCATAGTCATGGTATTTTTTTCTGACATCCTCTGTTAGTAGGAATGCCTGAAGGTCCCCCGTTACTCGGACCTGCAGTTCGGCTAGCCATTCTTCCTTAGGCACCTTATTTTGCTGGGCTATGTGTTCAAAGTTGTCAATGTACTCGTCAAGCTCGTTACTTTTTTCATATTTTAGTAGATTTTTCAGTAAATGATAGTTTCTGTTTTTATCAGTTTTGCCCCCCGGTACACCTTCATTGTTTTTGTATTTCTCGGTTTCTAATCTAATTTTCTCTATTTCCATTTCATGCTTCCTAATGTCCGCAGCTTCCTGTCTTCTCTTATCTTCTCGTTCGTTTTCTTCCTGTCTTCTCTTATTTTCTCGTTCGTTTTCTCGTTCGTCTTCTTCCCATTGTCTCCACTTGTCTAGTACGTATTTGTTTAACTCCTGCCCCTCTAACTGTAACTTTCTCCCCGTCTCCCTAAAGTCCGCCATTATTTTATCGATATCTTGTGTTTTTTTACTTCTCGTTTCCATATTGTTCGTTTATATATGACAGATATGCTATATCTAATTATATATATTATATTATATATAAATTATTTAACAGATCAATTTTACTATAGCACACTTTCCCAATTTAACACTATTTTATAAGTAATTAGTACGTACTTACTGTGGGTTATATTTCAGACATAATATCCATATACAATGAAAGTACCATTACACAATAAATATCCATTCGTAAGAAGTTCACAAAGTCACACTTTTTGCCGTTTCCCTGTCACTTAGAAATGTTTTTCTCAACCTTGAATATCTTCTCGATCTTGTCCTGATTTGAACTGTGGTGATGTGGGTCGTCTCGGCTCCTCAGGGTCCCATTGTAGCTGGGGCGGGATGGTCGGTTCTGCAACTTGACCTCCCGGTAAAGTTTGTAATCGTCTTCTCTCGTAGTTGGCACCGTCTGTCGACGCCTTGACTGCCCGTGTTCGTCGCTGGTTCAGACGTCAATGCTGTGCTGGTTCCGACGTCGTTGTTTTGCTGATGTGGTTACGGTGTTAGGTTTCGTCGTAACTCTTAACTGGTTCTGGTTCGAGGCGTACGCCCTACGCTTGACTCTCCTGCGACTTGTACGGTATGTACCCGACCCTTAGTACTAGCTAGTACAGTAGGTTCTGTACTGATGTGTTTTCGTCGTTTCTCTCAAGTCGATTCTTGTGTTGTTGGCGGTGCTTGGCAATCCTGAGACTCTTTCGTTGGACGGGCCCCCATGTTAGGGTCTCATTTGTTGGTGGGTTATTGCTTGCTCGCCGCCGCATGCACACAAGAAATGACACCAGATTTGGGTACAAGTCACTGTTTATTCTGCTATGTACAATTGTATAAACTGGCGGTCCCGCCTAGACATCCAATACATCTATCTGCAAATGGCTTAATATTCGAGCATGCCCTCGGTCCGACTCGACCATCCTGGGCCCACGCTCAAGTCCTCTTACAGCCACACGTATACACACGAAGTCTCTAAGTCCGACTCGGTCCGAGTCCACTCCGTGTTACTATCACTACCCGGTCTATCACAGACCGTTCCGTCTCCACAACTCTGCGCCAACTAACTAACTCCACTCAGCTCGTCCCTTTTAACCCCCCCAAACTGGTCTCGATTGACCCTGGCGTGTCCTCTGTCATACCCCGTGTGCCCAGAAGTTAGCTCAGACATGACTAGACCTTATTCCCGTGACAG
>CALYLW010001009.1:0-217881 GCA_944989445.1 Ampullaceana balthica | reverse complement strand
GCTTAACTTATAATGTATAAGGTTTTTTATATAGCTTAAAAATATACTTATTAAAATAATTAACATACAAAACAAACTGAAAAGGAGAATACAATTTCTTAACTTCAATTTTTATTTTTTTTTAAAATTAACTTCAATACTATTCATCAAAATTTAGCTCTGTTTATATTTACAATTTCAGAAACACCATTTGTTAATTTGTACTGCCAGGAAAAACGCAATTTTTTTTTGTCGTAGAATACAACACTGTGTTTTGAATTATTTATCCACATAAACATAGATTGTTTTCTATAGCAGAAAAAGTTGTAGAAGACACTTGAAGTGAACTTAATAAATTTATTTGTGTTTGCAGGGAGAACTAGTGCAGGAAATTCATCAAACATTCAGCCCCTGGGTATCACAAATTGTCAGGTTATACAAAGGGGCCAAGTATGCTGAATTTCAGTGGATAGTTGGACCCATTGAAGACAGGTAACGATAAGAACGGTGATATTTTTTCAAATGTTCAAATTTTTGAAAAGCTTGAAATAATTTTTTATAACTAATAGCCAAACATTTTCTCTCTTCAATTTTCTTTACACAACCTCAATAAATGATTATTCTTTGTGGTGTATCTTAAACACACAGATCGATTTTTTTTTCCATTTAACTTTAACATTTGACATCTTAAATTAAAACAGAAATTGAATAGAACTACCTTTCCAATTTTTTTTTACTAAGTTATAAAATCATTGCTATTTCAGAGACAACCAAGGTAAAGAAGTTGTGTCTGTGTTTACATCTACCATAGCAAATAGTGGCACTTTCTACACGGACTCTAATGGTCGAGAAATGATGGAAAGAGTGTAAGTAAAAAGAATTTAAGACACATTCATAAGAATCATTCTTGCTAATTGCTAATATAAATTTGAGCTCCTTACACAGATATACATTTTTTTAAAACATGAGTTGTTGTTTTTTGTGATATAATATGAAATTACAGTAAATATTATGACTTATGCTAAAATTGTGTCAAAAAATATAAATAAATAAATAACACGTGAAATGAGCTCAAACAATGTTTAGATGATTATAACCTCTTTGAAATCATTATATGCCTTATCTCAAAGTTTATTCAATATGAAGGAAAATCTAAAATGTTTAAAAGAAGTTCTTCAATATAATTGTCAAAAAACCTAGATATTATAAATTTTCTTTCAGAAAAGATATGAGAGATTCATGGAACTACCAGGCTAAGGATTATGTTTCTGGAAATTACTACCCAGTGACTAGTAGGATATTTATTAAGGTAAAAGGTTGAATTGTTTATCTGAGTTCATCTGAGCCTCTGTAGTGCCTTTTCAAAAATGATGACTGCATATTCTGGAGATTACATTCCTAACCTTTTTTCTAATTTATATTTTAAAATTCATTTAGCAGACATGCAACTTTTGTAGATTGATCTAAATAATTTTTTTAAGTGATATTATTAAATGATTTATTTAGATTGAGGCAAAATAGACAAAATAGAGTGAATTTTCAAGTTCATAAAAAAAAACATTCATTGTGACAATCTTTTTTAGTTTAAAGTGTTCTCTTTTCTGATTGAGTATTTTCACATTATTTTCCTACAATTCAAAATGTTAGACCACCCAAAGACATCTATAACATAATGTATTGCATAACCATTTTTTATAATTCACTCTACTTTTTGTGCCTCATAGGATATTCAGAAAAATATCCAGCTGACAATTTTGCCTGACAGACCACAAGGAGGTACAAGTCTAGGATCAGGAATGCTGGAGCTAATGGTAGATAAACCAGTTAAAAACTTAACAATTTAAAAATGCTAGCAAAGTCATTTTAAAGTCTCAGTAGTTAAAATATGAAAGATGATAATTTATTACATCGATTTTTTTAAAAACTAACTTAATCTGTAACTTATTTTGAATTATTTTTTATTAACAGCCAACATTTTTGTTGATAATTTTAATTTGTGAAAAATTTTGTTAACATTTTAGGTACATCGTAAACTTTTGTATGATGATGGTCTTGGTGTCGGTGAACCATTAAATGATAATGGGGAAGATAAAAAAGGAATTATATTTACAGGTAAAGCAGAGAAACCAATTAAAAGTTAATTTTAAAATTTTTAGAATACAATATTAATACTATTAGTTACTTTAAATTTCCTTTCATTTTTCTCCTTATAAAAAGTTAAAAGCATGTTATTTTACAACAATTACCATTTTTCAAATTAGCATCTACATTACAAATTAATCAAATATTTTGACCATATGATCTTTGATATTTTGTTCTGTTATTTTGTTGCATTTATAAACCTTATTTGACTTTGGTATAGTATCTATTTGTGACCAGGAAACTTGACTTTACTATAGGCTTCACTTTAAAATAATCATTATTTTTAACCTATGCTTGCTTCTTTAAATTCAGGAAAGCATTTTGTGTTTCTCGAGACCATAAAAAAGTCATCTCTGATAGTAAAACATTTCGCTATGCAGATACATTTGGAGCCAACCCTAATGTTTACTCCTGTGAATGAAGGGATGAAATTTAACAAGGCTATGAAAACAGGTCCAATCTGATTTCCTGTTAAAAGAAATAATTCCTAATCTAAAATTCTATTACAAATGAATGACTTTGGAATTAAAATAAAATTATTTTATCTAAGTAACTTATAAGAACTCCTTGGTACACAAAAATAACTAATCCAAGCTCTACTTATAAGATATAATCAAATAATAAATTAAAAATTTTGCCATACTTAACTAAAAGTTTCTCTTACACTCTGCCAAAGATAATCAATCAAAGGAAATATTTGTATGCAGTGTTTTGAACATTTACTTGAAATAGAAAAATGTATGAATTATCTCCTTAGATTTAAAATATTATTTAGAACTTTATTATAAGTAATAATTCTTTTTTTTTAACAGGAGTTGTTTTTAACTGATTCCCTACCAGACAATGTTCATATGTTTACATTGGATAGAATATCAGCCAATGAAACAAATCTTTACTTATTGAGGTTAGAAAATGTGTTTGAAGTGAAAGAATTTTCAACAGAAGCTGAAGTATATTTAGAAGTAAGGATATTTATTTAAACTTTAAAGTATTCTAAACAAATAAATATACATTGTACTTTAAAAAAATTATTTTATATTTCTAACTAATAAATGCAATCTGTTCACAATTATTATAAAATATGTCATTACATATTTATGAGAATTAATACTAAGTTATCTGCCTACAATATTTAACATATAGGCCTAAATATAACATGATTATTTAAGAGAGGGTAGTCATTTAATCATATTTTGTAAATACATGTAAGTATTTTTTTTTAATTTGAAGTCGGTACTTTTTCAAAATAAAGTAAAGATCTGAGGGAAATATTTTATTTCATTTCTTCTTAGGTCTTGGAATACCAATAAAAAATTATCAATTAAAAATCATCTCTTTTATAAACCTAAAAATAGGCAAATTCTAGATACGTATAATACTCTTCTTTTCAGACTTTGTTCCGGCCATTCGATATTGTATCAGTAGAGGAAACTACATTGGGTGGTAACTTTTGCCCACAAGACATTAACAGGCTTGAGTGGAGAACAGCTGATGGCCTTACCCAAAAAAGTATAAGTAAGTTATGCAATACCATTAAGTTGTCTTTAAGTAGACCTTTATTTACACTTTAAGCCTCAAGTAATACATTTATGATTTTCATTTTGAACATTTCAACAACTTGTTTTGGTATTTGCACTAACATTCCCATTTCTGTTCTTTCATCAGGCTCAACAGACTACAGATTAAATATGGAGCCACCTTTTAAAGTTAAATTAAAACCTATGGAAATCAGAACATTTCGAATTCAAGTAGCAAGAGATTAATTAATTAGTTTTCTTAATTTAATATTTTCAATTGTTTTACTGCATTTGTGTGATAATTCAAACTAAAACACAATTTAAATGTGAGCATGGCATTTTAAAGATTGCCAAAATTTATTAAGATTTGTCATTTTTCAATTTTAAAAATTTGAAATACTAATGCCATTAAATGTTAAAAATTACTTTTATTTTTAAAAACTACACTGTTTTATTTTTGATAAGTTAAGTAATATAAAAATATTTCATATCTTGAGATTTTAAAATATAAATGTTAATTAATTTATTTTTTTTACATAAAAAGTTGTGAAAATGTATGTAATTTAAATTTTGTTATATACTTACATGAAAAAAATAATAGTTTTTTTAAAGTTTGAGATTATTGCCTCTTTTCAACTCTACAGTGTATCAAGTATGACAGTGGGAAAATGTTGAACTTTAACTTGTCCTGTTCTTTGTCTCTCATGCCATTATTGTCTTTCAACATTCTAACTTCTAACCATGTGGATAATCTTATCGGGATAGTTAATTATCATATACATGGCTCATCTAAATGATTATATCATTTAAATCATATATTGAAATAAGTTATCCTTGTTGTTGAACTATTATTGTCAAATATGTTGTTCATCTAAAGCTGTTTCCAATTCTTAGAGCATGTAGGTTACTGAAATGAGTTGTTTTAATTTTAACTAAATATTGGTTCATGTCTCAATTATTACTATTTCTTTAGCTTTTTAATATGATTTACTTTTAGAATGTTTGTTTAGTCAATATAAGATTTAGTACAGGTAATTCTTCTGATAAGGGATAGATACATGCAGGGAATACCCTAATTCAAGTCTAACATTCATTTATAAAAATTACATAATATGGCGAAATCATAAAGGCCAACAATAAGTATTAATTATGTATCAAAAATAGTTATTTGATATATAATGAATAGTTTTTGGGAAATGAATAAAAACTTCAGGGCTTCCAAGTTGTTCCTAACGTAATTAGTGCGCTAGTAGCCTTTAATTTAATTTTCGAAAACGCAGTTGTCAATTGCAGTGCGTACCTTTGCTTGACCCCCAACCCCAACCAAGGCCAAGGACAACTTCTACATACAATGAGCTTTGCGCATGCCCATTCTGTTTAAAATGAAATAAAAATAAGAAAAACCCGTAAAAAACCAAGTTTTTGACTATAAATCCTTTATGTACGAGAAGTAATTAAAAGAATGTTCATTATAATACGCAGCGCCAGACCATCCAGAAATACAAAATTGAAGTTGTGTCGTAAAACATGTTTAATATAATACGCACCGATCAGGAATATGTTTATAAAAAGAGCTGTCAATAAAATACGCACCTTATTGCGCGACAGAAAGGTTGTTCAATATAATACGCACCGCGACGCTCTATCTCAAAAAATAGCATGATACATAGGAATAAAAAAAATAATCTAAAAAATCAATAATTTAATTACGGTACATGCGATCGATCTGAAATTTTGATACATTGTTTTTATCATCGGTACGAAACTGCTTGCAAAATTTGAGCTCGCTATCTTGCGAGCAAGTGGGTTAAAAATCGATCAAAAGTTTTGGCGACAAGCAAGCAAGCAAGCAAGCAAGCAAGGTCCGCCGCAGACACCACGAGTTAATATAAAGGATTTAACAACCCAAAAAAGTATAATTGTTTATATTCAATTGGAGATACAAGTAAAAAGTAATCCAACTCATGAGTTTCTCAGCTGCTTATCATGGCCAGAGTTCACAGTATAATAGAAGTAAGAAGATGTAGGTCGCCCCTGGCCTCAAATCAAAATCGTCTTGCTAAACGATCTTTAGCTTTATTTTAATTTCAGTTATTGAATTGTTTTTTCACAAAGTCAATAGATCTATTATGCAAAACTATTTTGTGTACTTGTCACCCATGAAAATTGAGGAAAGGAAAACGGGAGACGACGGGGGATGGGGGGGGGGCATTTGCATTTACTGTTTTGCTGCGGCTTCCGAGGCTTCTGAGAATTTCCGAAAAGTCAACAAATTTGATATTCGTATTATCACTCTTAATCCAATGTCATTCTTAGCAGTCATGTATATGCACTATTAATATATTGCACTTAACTGACTTATATTTGTGACTTATTTATGTTTACCCTTATTTTGTATCCTTTTTTTTTAATGAAATGATGTGGTATTTGCTATGTTGACATGTTGTGCGTCTTGAAATTCAACACGAGGTACTAGAGGAAACCAGTGCTTTTGATAAACGCACCAAGAATTTTTTTTTAAATATTAGAACCTTTGTAGTAGCGGCACAAAATACGGCACACGCCCATTGCACATAAGTGGAAAGAAAAGGTGTTATTGTGATGCAGCAAATAATGAATACAATCTTGTCTTTTCTTGCCTTATTTATACAGACGCTCCTTCTACAGAAGATTATTGCGTCCACAGACCATGCCGGTCTGTTGGCAAGTGACGCAGCGTTCACAGGTCAAGGATATGAGGGTTCTACGCATTACCCAGACGCCTTTGTTTCCCTAACTAGTGTCAGTTTCGGAGTTGGGTTGACTCATGGACACCCTTGGCCATGGGCGTAGGGAAGGGGGGGGGGCATTTGCCCCCTACATTTGAGAAAAATATTTAAATTTATTAAATGCATTAATAAATGTTGTATTTTAACTATTACAGTACTAATTTGTAAGTCTTATTAATTTCTAAGGCTTTTTTCAACCCTTATTTTATACTGAACTTGAATTTAATTGAAAATTGTACCTGTATGGCATTGCCAGTTAAAATTTTTAAAAAGTGGGATTGTTTTGCATGGAAAAATTCCTAGCGACGCCCATGCCCTTGGCCTCGAGATTCGAACTCATGACCATCGGTACACCAGCTGAGCCACTCGACCACCGTGCAGCAGTTTATGTTGTTTTTTTTAAATAGAAGGCATTCTCTTGTCGATAATTCCCTTAATGGACTGTCAGAATTTCAGCAGATTTTTTTTTAAAATATGAATGTACGCAATTTTATGGCGGAGACAGATCCTGCCCCCCACCCCCCCCCCACCCCAAAAAAAAACATACACTCGACACATGAACGCGAACATAAAATCTCCAACACTAAGTGAGCGTTAGTAATGATTTGCTTAAAAGGGGCCGTCCATAAATGATGTCACACACCTAGGGGGAAGGGGGTCGACATATTTGTGACGAGGGGGGAGGGGTGTTTGAGAAATGTGACGTCACATAAAAAACTCGCAACTTGAAATAAAAGTTACTCTTAAATATTTGATTTCTTACAATTTGTTTTATGACGTTTTACATGGCTTTACGAGTGTTACGATTTTAGAATGCATTCTTACATTAAATACATACATAAATGACACAAAAGTGATATGAAACATGATATTTTTCAAATAGAAAATACAGCTATTTTGGGGGGGGGCGGCACCTAAGCTCTATGACGTCATATTGGAGGGGGGTCTAAGTTTTGTGACCGGGGGGGGGGTGAAAAATCGGCCAAAATCGCGTGACGTCATTTATGGACGGCCCCCAAAGATCATAAAATTATGCTATGATAATGTCTCAGATGTGTTTCCTTTAAAGATTAAGAGAAGTGTATATTAATAAAATAAATTATTTTAAATTATCCAATCATTACATCCCAAAATATTGCTACTATGTAGTATTTTTAGTAACATATACTCTTCAATAGAGCAGCAATTATGATATTTTAGGCTAATACAAATATATTTAAATAATGTCTATGATGTATATTTAGAACTTCGATTTTTTTTATTTATTTTTTTCAAATACTTTTTTTAGAAGCATTTAGAATAAACTACAAGTTTATTTGTGTGCTTATTTTTATATGTATTCAAAAATAATTTCTCTCTCAGTTTCACTTCAAAATATACAATTAAAAATACTCTTTCATGTAAATTTAACTACTCATTTTAACTGTTGGGACTTCTTTTACCGGGGAACAACTTCCCATGTAATATAATGGGCCATCAATTTTTTTTAAATTTATTATTTACTAGTAGACCCGTCGTGCGTTGCAACGATCAAAGTAAAAAGGAATAAATTTAAAGAAAACAATGAGTGGTATGTTTAAAAATAATCCTGAAGAAATCTTCGTGGAAGTTTGAAAAAAAAATCCAAGTTTCATAGCAAACGGATAAATAAATTAATCATTAAATAGCGTACAAAAGAAGAAACGATATTAAGGGCCCCGGCCCCAAAATGAGTGATATTATAGTTTTTTTTTATTGCCATTGTACTCATTTCTTAAACGTTTAAGATTTTATTCACTATTCAGTCATTACCAATCTTGACAAATAATGACACATGTATCCATTATTATACAAATTGAAATTAGCAGGTGTTTTGAACTTTATATCTTTGTCCAGAATGGGCCCTGGGGCCCTTAATGTTGTTTTTATCTATTGTACTTAATATATATTCCTCAATATCGTGTAAAATTGAATAGGGAATACAATGATTAAAGTTCAGTAAAAAAGACTTTTTCGAAGGAATGGAAATTAAGAGTTCAGTGCCCTATAGTAATATGGGCTCTTAAGTTTTTATATTCTAAGTTTTGTCAAAATCCAGTTTTTTTGTCAATATCTAACTCTTAAACTACTTTTTATATACCTACAATAGGGGGAAAATAGCATTAAGGGGCCCTGGCCCATTCGGTGCAAGAGGTCAATTTCAAAAACCTGTTCATTTTAGTTCATTTTTATTGTGGCTATATTTCTCTAGCTCTTTAAAAAGTAAATAGGAAAAATATTTTAAAAATATACGAAAAAAGATATTTGGGGCCCCGGCCCCGAAGATATTGGCATTAGAAGTTCACTGTCTATAGGATTTTAATATAGGCTACCAAGTTTTTGTATGCAAAGTTTGGTGATGATCTATTCATTTACTAAGTAGCTAACGTAGAAACTATTTTTTATATAGCTCATATAAGATAAAAACGACATTTAGGGTCCCAGGGCCCATTCTGGGCAATATATAAAGTTAAAAAAATTTACAATTTCATTCCCACTTGTACAAAATTAACATAACTTATAGGTTTTCCGAAAGAGCTCTACCACCCTCGTCACTCAAAAATTTAATGTATAATTACGAAACTGCATCGTATCACAATAGTAAGTTATATAACAATTGTAACCACGTCTATGAGATAAAGAACATGTGGCACTATCCCTTTAAAAGGCAAAAGCTAATTGACTCATAGCGCAAATAAACAAAATTATAAATGTACTTTCTAAAATACTATTTTAAAAAAAAACGGTCGTATTAAAATGATATAAAAAAATGTGCACACCATATTTAGACATATAGAAAGCTGGCCGCATAAAATAAAGTCTTGTTATAAAGTAGATGTACTGGACCAAAATAACTCTTCATTTTGATGTATTCATAATTGTCTAAACAGGGAAATAATATTTAACATTTTTATGTCTCTATATTTTACGATTTATATTTACGGTTTATAAGCAATGTGTATAATTTCAAAAAGGAATCTTTTTTTTTGTGTTCCCTATTTCGGATAAGCATCATATTTTGTAAATTATATTCAATGCACACACACACACCAGATTTTATATCTGAAAAATAAAATACATTTAAAAAAAAAGATTCAACCGTCTGTTCATAAGTGCATCTTAAAAATGATTAAAAGGAAATTTTAGAAATGGCCTATGCTATTCTGAATACAAAGTAATGAACATAAAAACATATTCAATTCGCAATTCATATTAATTAAGCGTTTTCAGGATCACTTCATTAAATTTAGTCAACTTTTGTTAATACGTTCGGTAGCGAAAGTTTATAATGTATAGTGTATATAAAGCTTAAGTAAACAGTTTTAAAGTGTACGTTTATTTGACATAGGCCATCACTTTCAACATAAAATAAACTCGCTACATCTATGGTTTTTAATTAAATGTCGAGTTATGAATTAAATTTTAAAAAATCCCAATTTTATTCATTGCATGTAAAATATTAATACAATGCATCGTGAAAATAATTGAAATAAAATAATTTAAACGCATATCTAATATATAAAGCTCAGTTGATATTTTTATGTTTGTTTGTTTGTATCCATTAAAAAAAGGCCACTGCTTTGTTGACATTTTTCCAAAAGATCTCTGAAAAAAGCTCTTATATATTTACGACACTGCAATGTAACACATTTGTAATTAATACAATATTTGCAACAGCGTCTATAAGATAAAGATAATAAAGATAAATAAAGAAATTCCTAATTTTAAAAAAACAAACAAAACAAATCAATTTTATGTTAAAAATGCATGTGAAACCATCACAATAATCGATTTTAAAAATGGCCTATGTTAATCCATCATCAAAGGAATGAACATAGCATATTCAATTCGCAATACAAAATAATTAAGCGTTTTCAGGATCATTTTATTTAGTTTAATCTACTTATGTTAATAAGTCCGGTAGCCTAAGTTTAAATAGTATAAGTGTATAGGTTATGTAAAAGACGACAGCTTATGTAAAAGACAAACAAAATATAAATGTTATATTAATAGGACACAGCTAAATTTAAGATGCGTACACGAAAATGTGCGCACAGTAATCAGGCGATAAAAGATTTTAAAACGTGCACCGCTAAAAATGAAGCCTTGAAAAAAATACTGACAAAATTATTACATAAATAGGTTTTTCATTAAATGTCGAGTTATGGAACAGAAAATAATTAAAACAAATTCGCAATTAAATTTAAACCTGTAAACAATTAAATCTAATGCATCTGTGTGGCAGTTGTAATTAAATATGTTTACGTGTCTATCTAATATATAGAAAGTGACAGTAAAGAAAATGACAATTCTTTGTACTACACAGCTCAAATTATGAAGCGTACACGAAAATGTGCGCACCGTAATTAGACATTATAATATTTTTTCAAATGCGCACGGCTGAAAATAAAGTATTGACATTGGGGAAAAAAACGTCACCAAAAGTAACTCGCTTTGAACGGCATTTGAACGTCCGCGTAAATTTGTTCAATAGAGAAATGAGGTTACATTTTTTATTCTTTGTCTCTGCATTTTCTGATTATTTAATTTACGGCATTCGGGCAAAAGGGACAATTACAAAAACTAACTTAAAACCACCTTCTGGGTAAAAGGAACCGTCCTGCCAAATTTGGTCCCCGTCCGTCATTTGGTTTTTCCGTGATTGTCTAACAGAAAGTCGAAAAGTGAAACATACAAACATACAAACATACAAACATACAAACATACAAACATTTGAGCTTTATATATTAAGATTGTCTTATCAGAATCATTATTTTGTTGTTGTTTTATATTATTTATTTTAAGAATAATAATTTTTGTAATCTCTTTTATTCTCTCCCACGATGATCATATGCATGATGAGCGAAATCCACGTTTTACCCTATTGAGAAATCATTTTTTTTAAATTAAGTTCTGTTTTCCTAACCGAACAGTTGGAGCCTGTTTCATAACGGTTACGAAGTTTTCAGGTACTGCTGTTCGGCGTTGATTCCCGGGCTGTCTGGTGAGTCTGACTTGCAAGAGCTACAAGAACTCGCGGAGGTCTTGCTCGGCAGCGCTTTCCTAAACCAAAATTGTATCATCACAGTGTGGCAACGGCATAGATATTGGGCCATTAATTAACTTGTTGTATAGCTTACTGAGCTATGTTAAATCTGTGATATTGTGGCATGTTAATTAATTTTACATTTGGTTTTGTTAGGTATCATTCCTCACCAGGTTAAAAAAAAGTTCTGTCTCATTTCTTGTAATTTATTGTTGTTGCTTTTTTTTCCTTTTTCTCTTCAGGTTAATTAAATCTACCCACATTCCTCATTTCTGTAAAAGTAAAATACAATGTATTTTGTAACAATTCGGTTTTTTTTTAAATTGCTGCGAATGTTAGTGTAGTAGAAATATATCAATGTTAAAAGATTGTTATAAAAACTCTATAAAAACTTTATGAAATTGTAAAAATGATGAATTGTTTGATATCGTATTTATCTTATCTTATCTGTTACAGACGCTCCTTCTACACAGAAGATTATTGCGTCATACGCTTATCTATGGTTTGTGTTTAGTGCTGCATTTTTATTAGAGATTTAAATGTTGATAAAATGTTTGTTTTCCTGGTTTCTTCAGGCAACCCATTCCACGCCCGAATTCCGGACGGGAAGAACGAAAATTTGTATGTGTCTGTTCTTGCATACGGAATCAGAAATGTGTTTTTATCTTTATGTCTATATGAGGGTTGTATTAAGTTATCTTTGTGTTGTATTTCCAAATTAGAATTAATTGCTTTATGTATGATTACTACTTTACTCTTGGTTCTTCTATCCTCTAGTGTTTCAAGGTTTAATGATTTAACTAATGGTGTTATTCTTGTCAGTTTTGAATATCCTCCAGTAATGAATCCGGCAGCTCTTTTTTGAATTTGTTCTAGTTTATCAATGTTTTCTTTGATGGATGGGTCCCATACAGAAGATGCATATTCTAATACAGGTCTCACCAAAGTGAGGTAGCATTTTAGTTTTATATCTTTATTACATTTGTAAAAGTTACTTTTCCCCTTAAAAGACGCACTTTTTCTTCACCAAAACTGGAAAAAGTGTGTGTGTGTGTGTGTTGCGTCTTATACGACGAATTGATAGTATTTGGTTCAGAATTTTTTTTTCTTTTCTAGATTCTCATCCTTTAAAATTGGTTACGCAATATACTCCAGTGCGTCTTATAGGTTGAAAAATAAGGTATTTTTAAACTGGTATTTTTCACTGGTTCGTAGAATACGTCATTTTCTGAATATAAGCCCGGTAACAAATTGACTGCCGATCTTATTACCTTTTACTGGAAAGAAGCTAAATTTTCTTCTTTTTTTTTAAACATGTAAAAAAATACAAGTTAACTATTTTATTGATCTATATTATATACCATTTTTAGCATGATCAAGTCAAATGTGTGATACTGACCTTTATAATGTTTTTTTTTCCAAAATTGATCTAAATTGAATACTTATGAATGAATAAAACATTATTCTTCTATAATTTATTTTGTAATGAATACACAAATATGTTTATGATTATTTTCTTTTAGAGACTATTTGATATGATTGAAAGATTTTAAAAAAAAATAATATTATTCCATTTGAGATTGCATAAAAGTAAAGCGTTTTGAATATAATACAAATCAAACAAAACAAGCGTTTTACTTCAGTTGGGGTTAAATGGTTCGTTTCAGATAGATTTTATTCTCGCTATTCTCTGTTTGTCTGTCTGTCTGTCTGTCGGTCGGTCGGTCTGTCTGTCTGTCTGTCTGTCTGTCTGTCTGTCGGTCGGTCGGTCTGTCTGTGTGCGTGTGTGTGTTTGTATACACAAACATACACTCACGCAGGGCCGTTTTATTAGACACAAGTAGGCACTGTGCCTAGAGCTTACTAAAAAAATTTAAGGGACCTACGAAAACCATGAAATAAAGTATTGAGAGCATAAATGAAGCACCTTTCCTGAACTAATATAGAAGAAATGGAAGATCCAAATTTTAGATTTTTTTATTTCTTTAACCATGTGAAAAGTGAAGTTGAGCAATATAGCAGTACATTAACTTTTCTGCTCTTTGTATTTGGAAATTCATATATTAGTATCTGAAATGTAATTTCCCGCATCAAGTATTTTTATAATTCAGAAGTAATGTTAAGAGGATTTTTGTTTCACCATGTTTAGAAGATAAGTTTTTATCGTTTTTAATTTGAAAAAATGTTCGCCTTTATAATTTTAAAAAAAAATTAAAATGTAGCTTTAGACAGCATTATTTATAGTTGGAAAACTTGTCGCCAACCAATTATATTATTTATATATTGTTCCCTAATAATTTGAGCCACAGCTTTATTGTTCATCAAAAACTCGGGACAACTTTAAGTTAGACAAAACAGCAAATGCCTCTTGCAAATCTGATACTATGGCGGATTAAAGGGGGTGCTGATTGGCCTAAAGCCAGGGGCCCCCATTGATATAAGGGCCCCAAACTTATTATATTGTATAATAAAGGTGGCTGGACCGGGCTCCAGGTGGAATTGCAGCCAGGGGCCAGTGCAACCTTGATCCGCCCCTGATCTGATGAATGCATGCACCTTAATTAGTATCTTGACTATAGAAACTGTTTCATGCTTTACAGATTCTGTCTAGAGGAACTTGAACATTTATGCAGTGTTGAGTAAGCTGCGCCCCGCTTTCCCATCTCAATAATAAGTCTATCTATGATAAAATGGAATGACTAAGGAATTTTCAGTAGTACTTATATTTAAAATCAGATCAGTGTGTCCCCCCCCCCAACCACCACAAATTCCTCATAAAATCGATGTTGCTCTAGCTTGCGTTGTGTACAAGCTGCAATATAATCCAACAGTGACAAATACTTTGCCATAACCTTCATACATTTCAAATGTATCTAAAAGTCTAGTATTACTAGTATGGGATTGGCATACAACTTAATGATGGAACGAAACTCACTTTCAGTTGCTGGAAATGCTTTAATAACTACATCATGACTTAGTGATAACATCGACCAACGTAGATACAAATGAAGATTTTAAAATGAGTAAAAATGTCCGTTTCATATACAATTTTACTAATTTAATTTATAAAAAGATGCATTCTGTTTTTTCCGGGGCCTTTTTGACGGGGCGCTTTTAACAGAGGCTGTTTTGACCGAGGCCGTTTTCACAGGGGGCATTTTGTCTGGGGCCGTTTTGTCCGGGGCCGTTTTGTCGGTGAACCCATTGCAATGCATCTCGAAATCAGTGCTGACAGCGCTATGATTGTCACCCTGATCTAGTTTTATTTTCATTATCTTCATTTCTCGATAATTTTTTAAACTTTAAAAATAGCCGTAGTCTAATTTGTTTTTTAATTATGCAATTCGAATGATCAAAAATAATTCAATATTTGAAATTAATATCCTAAATAAATTCGATTAAATTTTTTTTTAAAGCGGCAGATACAAGATTATTTTAGCTGCACTATCATGTTACATTATGATATTAATGGCTCTATCTTGCTACATTATAATATCAATGGCTCTATCATGCTACATTATGATATCAATGGCTCTATCATGCTACATTATGATATCAATGGCTCTATCATGGTACATTATAATATCAATGGCTCTATCATGGTACATTATAATATCAATGGCTCTATCATGGTACATTATAATATCAATGGCTCTATCATGTCACATTATAATATCAATGGCTCTATCATGGTACATTATGATATCAATAGCTCTATCATGGTACATTATGATATCAATGGCTCTATCATGGTACATTATGATATCAATGGCTCTATCATGCTACATTATGATATCAATGGCTCTTTCATGCTACATTATGATATCAATGGCTCTATCATGGTACATTATGATATCAATGGCTCTATCATGCTACATTATGATATTAATGGCTCTATCATGGTACATTATAATATCAATGGCTCTATCATGGTACATTATGATTTCAATAGCTCTATCTTGCTACATTATAATATCAATGGCTCTATCATGCTATATTATGATATCAATGGCTCTTTCATGCTACATTATGATATCAATGGCTCTATCATCGTACATTATGATATCAATGGCTCTTTCATGCTACATTATGATATCAATGGCTCTATCATGCTACATTATAATATCAATGGCTCTATCATGGTACATTATGATATCAATGGCTCTTTCATGCTACATTATGATATCAATGGCTCTATCATGGTACATTATGACATCAATGGCTCTATAACGCTACATTATGATATCAATGGCCCTATCATGGTACATTATGATATCAATGGCTCTATAACGCTACATTATGATATCAATGGCCCTATCATGGTACATTATGATATAAATGGCTCTATAACGCTACATTATGATATCAATGGCTCTATCATGGTACATTATGATATCAATGGCTCTATAACGCTACATTATGATATCAATGGCCCTATCATGGTACATTATGATATCAATGGCTCTATAACGCTACATTATGATATCAATGGCTCTATCATGGTACATTATGATATCAATGACTCTATCTTGCTGCATTATGATATGTATGGCTCTATCATGGTACATTATGATATCAATGGCTCTATAACGCTACATTATGATATCAATGGCTCTATCATGGTACATTATGATATCAATGGCTCTATAACGCTACATTATGATATCAATGGCCCTATCATGTTACATTATGATATTAATGGCTCTATCATGGTACATTATGATATCAATGGCTCTATCATGGTACATTATGATATCAATAGCTCTATCTTGCTACATTATGACATCAATGGCTCTATCATGCTACATTATGACATCAATAGCTCTATAACGCTACATTATGATATCAATGACTCTATCTTGCTGCATTATGATATGTATGGCTCTATCTTGCTGCTTTATGATATCAATGGCTCTATCATGGTACATTATGATATTAATGGCTCTATCATGGTACATTATGATATCAATTGCTCTATCATGGTACATTATGATATCAATAGCTCTATCTTGCTACATTATGACATAAATGGCTCTATCATGCTACATTATGATATCAATGGCTCTTTCATGCTACATTATGA
The DNA here is from genome assembly GCA_944989445.1 of Ampullaceana balthica. Classification (NCBI taxonomy): domain Eukaryota; kingdom Metazoa; phylum Mollusca; class Gastropoda; family Lymnaeidae; genus Ampullaceana; species Ampullaceana balthica. Next base: position 201,327 of record CALYLW010001009.1, on the reverse strand, counting down.
TATCAATGGCTCTATCATGGTACATTATGATATCAATGGCTCTATCATGCTACATTATGATATCAATGGCTCTATCATGGTACATTATGATTTCAATAGCTCTATCTTGCTACATTATAATATCAATGGCTCTATCATGCTACATTATGATATCAATGGCTCTTTCATGCTACATTATGATATCAATGGCTCTATCATGGTACATTATGATATCAATGGCTCTATCATGCTACATTATGACATCAATGGCTCTATAACGCTACATTATGATATCAATGGCCCTATCATGGTACATTATGATATCAATGGCTCTATAACGCTACATTATGATAGCAATGGCCCTATCATGGTACATTATGATATCAATGGCTCTATAACGCTACATTATGATATCAATGGCTCTATCATGGTACATTATGATATCAATGGCTCTATAACGCTACATTATGATATCAATGGCCCTATCATGGTACATTATGATATCAATGGCTCTATAACGCTACATTATGATATCAATGGCTCTATCATGGTACATTATGATATCAATGACTCTATCTTGCTGCATTATGATATGTATGGCTCTATCATGGTACATTATGATATCAATGGCTCTATAACGCTACATTATGATATCAATGGCTCTATCATGGTACATTGTGATATCAATGGCTCTATAACGCTACATTATGATATCAATGACTCTATCTTGCTGCATTATGATATGTATGGCTCTATCTTGCTGCTTTATGATATCAATGGCTCTATCATGGTACATTATGATATCAATGGCTCTATAACGCTACATTATGATATCAATGGCTCTATCATGGTACATTATGATATCAATGGCTCTATAACGCTACATTATGATATCAATGGCTCTATCATGGTACATTATGATATCAATGGCTCTATAACGCTACATTATGATATCAATGGCTCTATCATGGTACATTATGATATCAATGGCTCTATAACGCTACATTATGATATCAATGGCTCTATCATGGTACATTATGATATCAATGGCTCTATCATGGTACATTATGATATCAACGGCTCTAGCCTATAACGCTACATTATGATATCAATGACTCTATCTTGCTGCATTATGATATGTATGGCTCTATCTTGCTGCTTTATGATATCAATGGCTCTATAACGCTACATTATGTTATTACTGTAACTATTATGTTACATTATGATATCAATGCAGATGTTTTAGTTTTATTATTTTATTTTTTTCAAGCCACACGTTATCATTCTAATAAACATAAACGTCTGTTGAGGAACGTAACTCTTGTTATTTTTGTTTTAATTTTTATTTATTTTAATATTCAAAACCTCATATAATTTACTAAATAAAACAAAAAAATAAGAATTAACTATTAACATATGGAAAAAAAAGAATTGATGAACGATTTGGCTATTAAATGACATATAATTATTATCTTATGTAATAAAAAAGAAAACTATGGCTTTTAAACTAACATAATTCTGTAGTTTTCATGTGTACATCATTCTCAGCCTAATGTTATCATGGCCAATTATGTAAAATAAAATGGTATTCCATTTTAAATCGTTTTACGTTAAAATAAATCATCAACCCAGTGCTGCCAGCGCTAGGTTTTGTTTCCTCAGCTGTTACGTCCCTTTGGTGGCCAGATAGCTAAGGGGGTCTTCCGGGAAGACCCATAAAGAGCACTAGGCTCGGGGCTTCTGATTTTCTTCCACATGTAGGTTCATGAGTGATTTCGAAGACAGCTTACCTTCAGAATTAGTACAATTTTCAGAACTCTTTAAAAAGTTATTGTCCAGCCCCAGGCTCAGGGTAAGGAAAAGGAATTAGCACAAAGCGAAACTCAAAAAACTTGCACAGAGCTAAAAATTTTGCTGCTTTTGAATGAGCTATATTTAACACAGTCCTATACAAATTTACACATCGCACTTCGCATCTATCTTTAAATGATGACATCAAATTGCAGCTGAGAGCGATCCTTTTCAAAGTTGAAAAGAATATATAATGAGTTAGAATTTGCATGGGACGAAAAAGGCTGAATATGCTCTCTCTAATGAGCATTGAAAAGGAACTTGTAAGCGTACTCAAATTTATTGACTTGATTGAAAACTTCGCCATTTGAAAAATTCGCAAACGAAATTTGTAGGTTGAAATAATAATCAAACATATTTTTAAATAATTTTTTTTCAAATAGAGAAAAGAATTCGTTACCTAATGATTTTTTTTTAAATACGGAATTACGCGTAATACTATTCTTTACGGGGGCGCGTTCGTAAGCACTAAACAGCGTAAGTCGGGATGGGACCGTCGTAACCGGAGGACTACCTGTATATAAACATGCATATCTATAGTTTCACGCCTTTAATCTAATATATAAAGATGAAAGTTTGTGTGTTTGTGTGTTTGTTTGTTACCAATGGAATTCCACACCACTGGACCCAGGATGCTGAAATTTTGCATGGGACTCTCATTTGACCCGAGACAGGTCGTAGGCTATGTTTCAACCCCAGGTGACCACCCCTAGGGTAAGGGGGCCCATAATCAGAAAATGTAGAGCCAAATAAAGACAAAATAAATTCTCATTTCGATATTGAACAGCTTCATGCGGGCATTCAAAACGAGTTCATTTTGGTGCGTTATTTTTTACAATACTTTATTTTTAGCTGTGCGCTTTCAAAAATCTTTTATTGTCAAATTACGGTGCGCACCTTTTCGTGTACGCGTCTTAAATTAAGCAGTGTAATTTTATTATAATAACATTCATATTTGTTTTGGCAATGCGGTACAAAACAGTGGCCTTTTATACAAATACTTTCTTTATATTATAGATCTGTTAACACTATTTCATTACATTTGTCACACGATGTATGGTATTTATTTTTAAATTAAGTGTTTTATTATGTTGTTTCTAATAACTCAAATTTTAATTTAAACAAATACTAATTATGTGAGGGTATTTTATGTGGAAAGAAATTGCCCAGTCAAAAAAGCTTAATCGTAATTTAGAGGAACTATACGTTTTGTTTTTCTTAAAATTTGTTGCGTGTTCTTTATTAATTTTCTTGCTTATTTTACTTGCTCAATCCCTTAAATTTAATTATTAAAGTTAATCATCAATGATTATTACATGCATATAAAAGCCTACGACCAATGCTGTGTTTTTTTTTATTACATAAGCACTATAAATTTACAATTTAAACCTTTCTACCGGACTTATAAACAGAAGTATATTAAACTCAATACAAGTGAACCTATAAAGCAATTAATTAAGTTGGGCGGCGAATTGAATATGCCATGGTCATTACGCTGTAGCGGAGTAACAAAAGCTATTTTAAAAATAGATGTTTAGTCAAACATATAATCTTTTTTTTTCAATTTTGTAAATAATTTATTTATTTTTCAGAAACTAAATCTGGTGTTTGAAATATAATTTACAAACTATGATATCCCATCGGGAAACACGATCCAAAACATACTTGAATTCATTTTTAAAATTATACCTATCACATAAAAGCCGTAAATTTAAATCGTATAACATAGAGACAAGTATATAAAAGAATTATATATCATTTCCATATTAAAACACTAATTAATAAAGACTATCAAAAAGTATACAATTTATTTTTGGAGCAGTATTTCATTACAAGATTTCATTTTAGCGCCCGCCCTTAAATTAACTTTCATTGACTAAAAATGGTGCGCAAATTTTATTGCAAGCTTTTTAAATAAGATTGAGTTAGTTTCTTTAAATTCTTTAGGAAACTTCATTACATTTACAACATTTATAATTTACTTTAGGGGCCGTCCATAAAGTACGTCACGCTGCAGTGGGGGGAGGGGGTGTAAGAAAGTGTGACAGTTTGTGACAGGGAGGGGGGGGGTTCCGGCCATGTGTGACGTCACGGTGTTTTACATTAAATTTTAATTATTTTATTAATTAAAAACAATTTTTTTTTCGAAAGTGTGACGTACTTTAGGGGGGGAGGGGGTCCCAGATTTGTGACATTTTGTGACGGGGGGCGGGGGGGAGTTAAAAATGGTCAAAAATAGCGTGGCGTACTTTATGGACGGCCCCTTATTAGCTCTTTAGTATAAGCAGCTATTGCCTTTTAGAGAGAAGGTGGGAGCGTAGTTCCTTAAGTTATAGCTACTGTTACAAATATTTCATTACTTTGAATAGTTTAGCGATGTGGGGTCATAAATAAAATAAAATTTTTACGTGACTGCAGTTGTCGTCAATTTAAAAAAACAACAACTGGCAGTTAACTTTATTTAGTACCCTTAAAATTGAAAGTGAGTGTCATGAGAAAAGCAATTCTCTAAGTGAAATCAACTCATTAGTAATGAACTCTAGAAGTTGAATTTTTTTTTCTTATAACAACTTTTAAAATTTCTGATATATATGCATAACATTATACAAATATATCCACTCTAAAAAATTGTGTTTAAAGTTTATAAAGAATGAGAGGCTTTCTTAATATTTTTTTTATTTCTCTTGATTAACTTCATTTAGTGCCCTCCCCTTTTCTATACTAATAAAAGCCTAAGCACCCAATCACTAATGGTCCAACTTCCCAATTTGCATAAAAGTCTGTACATTTTAGACTCATACTATAATAAATTAAGCACGACTGAACTCTGATCTAAAAGTAATGTTGAGTAAAACTTGCCTTTTCTTATATCAGCTAAATTATTACAGTATAATATTTGACTACTGGATCCATGGATATATCTATACTAAACTTAAGTTAACATGAACCTGATAACTAATTTGAATTTTTACCTCAATGGGAATTGAATATGTCGACTCATTACTTTCTAGGATTCCAAAATATTTTTTTTTCAAAAAATGTATATCTTCGTTTCATATACGTTTTTAAGCGAATGGATCAATATTAAATATACTTGGCAAAACAATTATCTAATTTCCAGAAAAAAAACAGGGAAAAAAGGGAGCCTGGAAAGACAAAATGTGAGCTTAATGATATACTTTACAAAATATAATGTATTATCTGAAAACGGAAATCAACAAAGAATTGAATGCCTTGGTGAAACAGCAACATATAAGATGTTGGAATCCATCGCTAAATGGGACCATTTTGATGAAGGGGACAAAGTGAAAAAATTATAAAAATAAGTTTGATGTATTTTAATTTGGTTTTTTATTCATTCATTTTACCTTCTTTCCTTCAGTTCTATCAGCGTATTAAAAGCTACATGAGTTTCATTCCGAAAGTAATCTCTTGATACGTTGAATCTATAGCAATGAGAAATGTTTGTTTGCAGGATTTTAAATTAAAATAATGCCCTTTTCAAATCGTTTGTTACGTTTGAAAGCTCCATTTATTATTGGGTAAAATTGTCTCAGAATTAGAGAATTACATTTTTTCATAAGTATATTTCTGAGCAACTGAAAGTTGCTCACCGTGAGTAGGCACAACATTTAGTTATATTATAACAAGAAGGCCGAACTTATATCGTCGCATACACATATATACTTAACATATAGTTATTAGCTTATTTTCAACTAAGTATTCAACCTTATAGGGCAGTACACTCCCCGCTTCAAAAACGCGGGTACATTTCTAGTAAATATATATATATATATAAATATTATATCAAATACATTGAGATCATAATTTTCCTCCAGAATAACATCAACAAAGAAAACCCATCTTTTGATTTTTTTCTTTGGGGCGGGGGTGGGGGGTGGTGATAAAAATCGTATCCCCCCACCCCACTGTGGTGGAGGGAGTCGTGAAGTGGGATTCGTTCATGCTGTCGGTGTGTCCAAGCCCAAATGGCTTTATATCTTTTAAAACAGAAGACACTGCCTCTTTCATTCCAGCCTTTTTAAAGATCTCTCTGCTACGACTATTTCTTTTCTTTTTTTCCTAATTTGTTTTAATGTTGTTCGTGTGTTTGGACTGTTTTATTATTGCAAGTTAACTGATATTTTTTTAATAAGAATTTTAGCTTTTAACGTATTTCAATGTATTTGTTAATTTATTTCTAGATTAAAAAATTTGTCATCTTTTGTTTTCTGACATAAAATCGTACACAGCAAAATTTTAGGCTCGGGTGTCACCGCCTGATGGGTGTCACCCGGGGCGCCCCCCCCCTAGTGACGCCACTGGTGCCGGCCCCCAATTTGCTGTTTTGACAGTTAATGCGGCCCTCCGGCAGACAAGTTTGGAGACCCCTGATCTACAATAACAACACAATATTCAATATCCATGCAGAAATCACCTATGACGACCTCATAAGTTGACCCCCAAACTTTTCCCCCTAGATTTATCCAAAAAAAAGTCGGTTTTAGTTCGAGTATATACGGTAATCGTTAATTTCCGCAGCATTAAAATATAGTAAAACGTTTCATTATGAAAGCGTTTATTTATAGCCATCCATCGATCATTGTTTGCTCTTGATTGAAATTTCCTAATCACTGATGTTAATTATCAACACAATTTACACAAAAATACTGTATCATCTGAAGGAAGTTCTCGTGATGTTCTCGAGGACCGCACCGGGTTACATTATCACAAGGGGTGACAACAAAATGAAACATTCTGTGTGTTCTCGTTATTTGGTACTGGCAGACTCGGAGTTGGCTACGGGTACGTCGTGAAGGGGTGACACCGTGAGTGGTTGACACCAACCCTAGTGACGCCTCTGTTAACTAGCTTTAAAAATCACACACAAAATACTTTGCACAGTGACCTGATGTTAATCATACAGTCCACTGTACCGTCTTTTAGCAGATGAAACAAAGAAAAAGAGACAAATAAATTCAAAAATAGTTCATTCATGTAAAAGAACTTACCCAAACCAAAGATGAAAAATACTTAGGCGTCTTAATAAATGAGAAACTATCATGGAATCCCCATGTCAATGAAGTTATTAAAAAATCAAACAAAACCTTAGGCTTTATAAAAAGAAACTTTAACAAATGTAATAGAGATATAAAACTAAAATGCTACCTCACTTTGGTGAGACCTGTACTAGAATATGCATCTTCTATATGGGACCAATCCACCAACGAAAACATTGATAAACTAGAACAAATTCAAAAAAGAGCTGCCAGATTCATTACTGGAGAATATTCAAAACTGACAAGAATAACACCATTAGTTAAATCATTAAACCTTGAAACACTAGAGTCTAGAGGATAGAAGAACCAAGAGCAAAGTAGTAATCATACATAAAGCAATTCTAATTTCTAATTTAGAAATACAACACGAGGATAACTTAATACAACCCTCAGATAGACATAAGGATTAAAACACCTTACTTATTCCGTATGCAAGAACAAACATATACAAATTTTCGTTCTTCCCGTCCGGAATTCGGGCGTGGAATGGGTTGCCTGACGAAACCAGGAAAACTAACACTATTATCAAAATTTAAATCTATATATATATAAATCAAAGTATGTCTGTGTGTGTGTGTGTGTGTGTGCATGTACTTTATAGCTGACTAAACTATTCATCCGATCGTCATGAAATTTTCGGAGATTGTTGAGTACCTACCTGGGATGGTAACTGGAAACTTTTTTTTCTAAATTTAACCCTCATGGGGCACCGGGGGCCCATAATGTCATTTGTTGCTTACATGAGCTATATAAAAATTAGTTTAAGCGCTAGCTTCTGTGTAAAATTGTTGGATCTTAACCAAACTTTGTATGTGACAACTTGATAGCCAACATTAAAATACTATAGGGCACTGAACTGCAAATAGTCATCCCCTTGGGGCTGGGGGCCCAAAAATTCATATTTCTTAAACGTTTAAGATTTTATTCACCATTCAGTCATTAACAATCTTGACAAATAATGACACATGTATCCATTATTATACAAATTGAAATGAACAGGTGTTTTGAACTTTATATCTTGCACTGAATGGGCCCCGGGGCCCTTAATGTCTTTTTTTTGCTTATATAAGATATATAAAAATTAGTTTATGCGTTAGCTACTGAGTAAATGAAAGGATCTTAACCAAAATTTGAATACAAAAACTTGATAGCCCATATTAAAATACTATATGGGCTCATAACTTCAAATGTCCATTCCTTCGGGGCCGGGGGCCCCAAATGTCTTTTCTTCGTATATGTTTAATGTATTTTCCCCCATTCAATTTTTCACGATCTTGAGAAATATATCTATGAGGAAACTTAATTAAAATGAAAAGGTTTCTGAAATTTAAATCTATCACCGAATGGGCCCAGGGGCCTCTAGATGTCTTTTTTTTCTTATATCTATATATATATCTATAAATCAAAGTATGTCTGTGTGTTGGTTATGAGCATGTCCTTGATAGCTGACTAAACTATGCATCCGATCGTCATGAAATTTTTGAAGACTGTTGAGTACCCACCTGGGATGGTAACTGGCAACTTTTTTTTCTAAATTTAACACTCACGGGGCACTGGGGGCCCATAATGTCATTTGTTGCTTACATGAGCTATATAAAAATTAGTTAAAGCGCTAGCTACTGTGTAAATTGTTGGATCTTAACCAAACTTTGTATGTGACAACTTGATAGCCAACATTAAAATACTATAGGGCACTAAACTGCTAATATTCATTCCTTTGTGGCTGGGGGCCCAAAAATTTACATTTCTTAAACGTTTAAGATTTTATTCACCATTCAGTCATTAACAATCTTGACAAATTATGACACATGTATCAATTATTATACAAATTGAAATGAACAGGTGTTTTGAACTTTATATCTTGCCCAGAATGGGCCCTAGGGCCCTTAATGTCGTTTTTAATAAATCTTATATGAGTTATATACAAATTAGTTTCTACGTTGGCTACTTAGTAAATGAATAGATCTTCACCAAACTTTGCATACGAAAACTTGGTAGCCTATATTAAAATACTATAGACACTGAACTTCTAATGCCAATATCTTCGGGGCCGGGGGCCCCGAATTTCTTTTTTCGTATATGTTTAAGATATTCTTCCTATTTACTTTTTAAAGATCTTGAGAGATATAGCCACAATAAAAAATGAACTAAAATGAACAGGTTTTTGAAATTGACCTCTTGCACTGAATGGACCGGGGCCCCTTAATGTTATTTCCCCCTTATTTTAAGTATATAAAAGGTATTTTAAGCTTTAGATAATGAGAAAATAACTGGATTTTGACCAAACTTAGAATATAAAAACTTAAGAGCCTATATTACTATAGGGCACTGAACTCTTAATTTCCATTTCTTCTGAGCTGGGGGCCCCAAAGTCTTTTTACTGAACTTTAATCATTATATTCCCTATACAATTTTACACGATATTGAGAAATATAGCTTGAGTACAATGGCAATAAAAAAACTATATTATCACTCATTTTGGGGCCGGGGCCCTTAATATCGTTTCTTCTTTTGTACGCAATTTAATTATTAATTAACTTATCCGTTTGCTATGAAACTTGGAATATTTTTTTTTCACACTTCCACGAAGGTTTCTTCAGAATTGTTTTTAAACATACCACTCATTGGTTTCTTTAAATGTATTCATTTTTACTGAGATCGTTGCAACGCACGACGGGTCTGCTAGTCTCTTATAAAAATGCAGGACAGGCGAAAAAAATATTTAAATTAACACTCTTTTTGGGCCGGGGGCCCAAATGTATTTTTTGTTTTCCTTATATGAGCTATATAAGAACTGACTCATCACTGCTTGGCTTTCCTTATGTCTCGTGAGACGATGGAAGATTATGTGCTCTTGTGGGATCCTCTCGCATGGCCCTGCAGCTTCTGCTGTGGCTCTACAAGCCCACTCGCGAATGGCAGCCTTTGCTGCACTTCTGGTACTGAAAGGCAGCACCTGTGGTTGTCTGATTAGCTCTCCTTTTCCTCTTTTGGTGGTCCGCGTCTGCGACCTGTCGCAGGTCTCTTTCTCCTGCTTCTAGCCCGGCAGTCAACGATTGTCTCCATCTGTGTCTGTCCCTAGCGAGTTCCTCCCAGCCATTTATGTCAATGTCAATAGCTTTGGGGTCTCTCTTGTAGACATCTTTGAAACGGAGGTAAGGCCGGCCTGTAGTTCTCTTTCCTTTGGCTAGCTCGGAGTAGAGGATGTCCTTTGTGATTCTGCCATCCTCCAATCTGCGAACGTGTCCCAACCATCTGAGCCGACGCTGGCGGAGAAAAGTTGACATACTTTGTATATTTGCCTGTTGTAGCACCTCATTGTTGGTGACATGGTCCTGCCAGGCGATTCCCAGGATGCGCCGAAGACAGCGCATGTGGAAAGCACTCAATCTCCTTTCTTATCTGGAGTATAGGGTCCAGGATTCACTGGCATAAAGGAGGGTGCTTAGCACAAATGTTCGGTACACAGCAATTTTGGTTCTGATGGTCAGCTTTTTGTCGTTCCAGACTCTTTTTGAGAGCCTGGCCAGAGTTGTGGAGGCCTTGCCGATCCTTATGTCTAGGTCGGAATCAAGGGACAGGTTGTTGGTGATATTGGAGCCAAGGTATGTAAAGTGATCCGCGGCCTCAAGTTGGCAACCATTGATGGTGATGTTGGGTGGATCAGCATCCTGGGCCATCACGTTAGTCTTTTTGAGGCTGATGGTTAGGCCGAAGTCGCTGGCGGCCTTGGCAAAGAGGTCCATTAGGTTTTGCAAATCTGCTTCATTGTGGGTAGCTATGGCAGCAGCATCCGCAAAAAGCATGTCCCTAATGACTGTTTCACGTATCTTCCTCTTTGATTTCAGCCTGGCCAGATTGAATAGTTTGCCATCAGAACGGGTGTGTAGGTAGATCCCCTCGGTTGAGGCTCCAAAGGCGTGTCTCAACAGACAGGCGAAAAAGATGCCAAAGAGTGTCGGGGCGAGGACGCAATCCTGTTTGACTCCGCTGAGGATATCAAATGGAGATGAAGTTGATCCGTCATACTGCACCGTGTCTTTCATACCATCGTGGAATGACTGTATGATGTTAAGCAGTTTTGGTGGGCAGCCAACTTTTGCCAAGACTGTAAACAGACCATCTCTGCTGACCAGGTCAAAAGCCTTTGTTAAGTCAATGAAAGCCAGATAGAAGGGCATGTGTTGCTCTCGGCACTTTTCTTGAAGTTGTCTTAGAGAAAAGATCATGTCGATTGTTGACCTTTCTACCCGGAAGCCGCACTGTGATTCAGGATATACTCTCTCAGCTTACCCACGATGCTAAGGAGATAAATGCCTCTGTAGTTGTTACAGTCGCTTCTGTCTCCTTTATTTTTATACAGGGTGATTATGTTGGCATTTCTCATATCCTCTGGTACTGCTCCATCTTCCCAGCATTGGCAGAGGAGGCCATGAAGGTGTTCCAGCAATACACTACTGCCACACTTGATGATCTCTGGTGGGATTCCGTCCTGTCCGGGGGCCTTGGCTATAGGTAATCGCTCAATAGCTTCTTTTAGCTCTGCCAGGGTGGGTATGTCGTCCAGTTCTGCCATTAGGGGGAGGCTTTGGATGGCATCGATGGCATCTTGGGTTACGTGGTTTTGTTGGGAGTAAAGTTCTGAATAGTGCTCCACCCATCTGTCCATCTGTTTAGACTTGTCGCGGATTATTTCTCCGGTTGAGGACTTCAGTTGGGCTATGAATTTCTTAGAAGGCCCCATGGCTTTTTTAATGCCATTATACATCCCCCTTATATTACCGGTGTCGGCCGCTAGCTGGATGCTCTGACAGAGTTGGAGCCAGTAGTCGTTTGCGAATTGCCTAGCTAGTCTCTGAACATTGCTCCTGGCTAATCTGTACGCCTGCAATGTGTGTGAGTTTGGGGAGTGCTTGTATTTTTGGTGGGCACTTCTTCTTTCTTCTACAGCGGGGGTGAGTGTGGCAGAGTTGTCCTCAAACCAGTCATTGTTTTTTTTTCCTTTTTCTTCCGAAGATCTGCATGACTGTGCTGTGGATAGTCTGTCTGAGATGCTCCCACTTTTCCTTGGTGCTATTGCCTGGCAGGTCAGAGTCTAGTGAGTTGAAGAGAGCTTGTATAAACTCAGCTTTTTTGTCGGGGTGAGAAGTTTTGCTCACATCAATGCGGGGTCTGCCTACTGGTCTGGAACGGTGAGTTTTCTTGCATGGGCAGTAATCTCAGCTTACAGCATACCAGTGAGTGATCTGTGTCGCAGTCGGCACTGTGGAAAGTTCAAGTGAGGAGAACATGTTTCAATTCAGAGCGCCAGGTAATAATTAGGTCTAGCTGGTGCCAGTGCTTAGAGCGGGGATGTCTCCAGGAAACTGTGTTGTGGCTTTGTCTGAAAAAAGTATTGGTGATGCAGAGATCGTGATAAGAGCATAGTTCCAGGAGTCTCTGTCCGTTTTCGTTCAGTTTTCCTGTTCCAAATCTTCCCAGACAAGAGGGCCATGAGATGTAGTCTGCACCCACCCTAGCGTTAAAGTCGCCCAACAATATCACATGCTCATCTTTGGGGATTGAGCTTAGCAGGGAGTCCAACTGGTTGTAGAACTTGTCCTTTACCTGTATGGTTGCATTGAGCGTAGGAGCATATGCGCTAATTAGGTAAAGGCGGGTCCTGTTGAGGTGTGTAGGCGTAGTTAGAGAAGACTTTCAGTTCCCTGTTGGCAGGGTACTACCATCCCCAAGAGGGTGTTTCGGACAGCAAATCCAACACCACGTTCTCTGACTTCTTCCTCGCTTTTGCCTTGCCAGAAGAACATGTAGTCCTTTTCTCGTAATGAAACAGAACCTGGCAGCCGTGTCTCTTGTAAGGTGTCTATGTCTACCTGCAGTCTTGCCAGTTCGTTGTTTATTACAGATATTTTCCTGGCATCGCTGATATCGTTAAGGTCGTCTGACATCCCGGGTGTCAGCGTCCGTACATTCCAGGTCCCCAGCTTGAGGATTGGGGTTTTCCTTTTTGTTTTTTTTTATTTATATTTGTATTGGTTGGTCTTGGTGCATGAGTTTACAGTCTACTTGTCAGGCATGTGTGCACCCTGAGCCCTACGCACCCAGTAGGGCAGGCAGACTGTGGCGGGACAACACCTTATTGACTGGGGGCTGCCCAGCTTGAGGCGGGCGGTAGCTGTCCAATGAGACAAAGATATATCTCCCACCGTCGGAAGCAATCCCTGGCGCCAGCTCTACGCCAATTGAGCGGGTGGCTTATAACCGGTCACTACTACTTCCCGTGTTGTGTCGACGCTGTGAGGCGAAGCTGGAGTGTCCTCTCCAGAGCACAGGCCTGGGCAGGTGGTGTGGAGAATCAGCTGTTGCCCGTGCAGCAGACTCTCTCTCTCTCTCTCTCCGCGCAGCATAGCGGTCCAAGGGAGAGGCAGAGCCAGTACGTCTTGGTATCAACTACGTCGCAGGAATTGCCAGAGAGACGTTGTAAACAACGCCAAACTGCCTTCGGGATTCCGGCTCCTGATTTGTGATCGAGGTTTACTCCCCTAGCCTTTCACGTGAGTGAGTATGGCCGCAAGGCAGCGGAGGTTTGAAGTCGGAGTTTTCCTTCTCCTAGATGAGCGGTCATCTAAGGCTGACGAGCCTCATCTGCCCGAAGCAACTGGTTTTGAGGCGCCAGTGGTCCGCCTTACACCCCTTCTCCTGTTAGTTGGGAACAGGCTTCGCCAGACTTGTTTGAAAAGCAACACGTGAATGCCAGGAGCTGGATTTGGCTGCCAGAGGCGATTAGATTCGCAGGCCATTGGAGCATTTCTTGGGATGAGGGAGCTTATCCCCGCATCCACTCCGGCTTAGACAGCCCTTGAAGTCCAGACTTGAAGTCGGAGTTTTCCTTCTCCTATCATCACTAATTCTCCAATTTCACGTGTAGGTAAAACCATGAAACTTTGGCAAGTTGTTGATTACCCGCGATGGTAACAGGCGAAAACAGTATTTAAATTATCACTCCCCGGGAGTTCGGGGCCCAAATGTAGTTTTTTTCACATTATATGAGCTGAATAAAATTTATTAAACTTTGGATACTCTGTAAATTGATTTTGACAAAACTTGAAATATAAAAACTTGATTTCCTATATTAAAATAATATAGGGCATTAAAATTATATTTTTCATTATTTTGGAGCCGAGGCCCCTAATCTCTTTTTTGTAAACGTTTAAGAAATTGTATCCATTTGATTTCGGACGAGTTTTTTTAATACAAATATTGACTAACAAATATATCCATCATGATCCAGATTTAAATAATCTTTTGTTTTGAACTTTACATATTGCACCGATAGGGCCCATGGCCCTTTTTTTTAACGCTGTATAAATAGTATTTTATTCATCCCACTTCCATTAAACTTTGGGAAATTTTTGAGTACACTTCCGCGAAGGTTTCTGGCATTAAAATGTTTAATACACCACTTAATAGGGGCTGGGAGCCCGTGATACCATTTTTAAACATGTGCTATATGAAAGGTATTTTAAACAGTGGCTTCTGGATATATGGATGAATTATTGACCAAATTTGATATAAAAATTTTAATTCTATAAAGTAATTAACTCCTAACGTCTGTTCCTTTGGGGCCGGGGCCCAAAGTATTTTTTTTTCGTAAACTTTTAAAGCTTTATTTCTGATTAGATTTTAAACAATTTAAATAAATATAGGCAAGTATCTCCATAATGACCTAGATTGAAATCTTCAGGCCAATTGAGATGTGCACATCTTGCGCCCATTTTCCACGAAGACCCTTAGTGTAATTTTATTCCCCATTTGATTTTACACGAACTTGACAAATATTGACAAACAAGTTTATCCATCATGATCCAGATTGAAATTGGTGCTTTGAATTGGTGTTACGCGGGTTCTCAACGCTAACTGAATTCCAAACTTTCCGCTGCAGAGCGCGGGTATTTTTCTAGTTAGTCATATTTATGACGTAATGTTATGGGCAGTGATGTATTGACGGTTAGGTAGTCTAGAGTCTAGAACTAGTAAGCATTTTCACCAAAGGGGCCGTCCATAAAGTACGTCACGCTATTTTTGACCACTTTTACCCCCCTCCCCCATGTCACAAACTGTCACAAATCTCGGACCCCCCCCCCTTTAAAGTACGTCACACTTTCGAACAAATTTTTTTAATTAACAAAATAATTAAAATTTAATACAAAACACCGTGACGTCACACATGGCCGGACTCCCCCCTCCCCCTGTCACAAACTGTCACACTTTCTTACACCCGCTCCCCCCTCTGGAGCATGACGTACTTTATGGACGACCCCATAGGAGTTTAAGGAGAAGGAAGTAGATAGGAGTTATAGATAGAACGTGTGTTTTTAGTGATTGATGTTAGCAATGTATTGAGTGGACTTTAAAATAATAATACCAGAAAGTCGTACATGACACATTCCGAGATGGAAAAAAAAATTTTAAAACAAACAAACCAAAAAAGGGAAACAATATTACAAGATGAATTTTGGATGAATGGATGGATGGAGGGAGGCAGGGAGAGAGACTTTTCTGTGGTGGAGCATTAATGCATGTGATTGGTAATCATACACTTCTGGAACAGTTTCCATGCCATATAAAATATAATTTTAGTGATCATGGAGAAAGGTGACAAAATATGAATGAATGTACGCTTACGGCTTACGGGAGCAAAAAATTACGAGGAGCAACAATTATTTTTTTCATTAATATACGGGCGGTCCTTTTGTCGACAATTATGATTAAGAATACGATAGTTTCATTTTCAAATAGTGCCAATTGATGGAACATCATTTTGTAAAGGAGGCAGAGAACATTTTTTATAATTTAAAAAAAAAGACGAAAAGAAAAGAAAAAGAAAGAGGACATCTTTTTAAATTTCAAAATACATATTTTTAAAAATTCATTTATTTATCCATGGACCATAGTTCACCATGCCATGGCCAAAGGCCTATGACTATGACTATGATTTGATTAATGACTTTCATGACTTATGTAATTAAAACGGGTGAGGCAAAGAGAATGGGGCATGACATTTTTCTACATTTGCTTTAATTCGACGATGCATCTTAACAATGATTTTTACACGCTTTTATTTAAGTCACAATGTTTGTATGTTGTATCCTTCCTTCAAATCTTGAAACGTAAAATTAAACCACTTCTGATGGACCTAGAGATCTCAAAATTTTACCACAGATAGATCTTGGATGACAATGCATTGTATCAAAATGTCAGATCGATCGAATGTACCGTAATGAAATTAATCAATTTTTAGTTTATCTCTATTTATCACTATTTCGAATGTATAGTCGTCTGCTAGGGTTGACCTCCACGGCTCACTGGTTTCACTCTAGCCCTCGTAAATTCCCGTGTTTACATCAAGGGAATGGGGAAATCAGCGCGTTTCAGTCTGTAAATGTTTGTAAATAAAAGCGTGTCCTTTTTTAAAAAAAGATTTTTTTACATTTTACTTATTTAAGTTTTTGTTACGACTAGAACGTGTGGCTCCTCCAGTGGCGTAGCTAGAGGGGGCGGTGGGGGCGGTCCCGCTCCGCGCGTCACACATTTAGAGGGCGGCATTTGTGGGCAGTGGAAAAGTACAGCAATTTCCAACAACTGCCCTTTTTCTTTTGAAGGGGGCAAACCAAGGTGAAATAAAATTATTCGTAATTTCGAGTCTTAATTAAGGGTGGCACAGTGGCACAACATTTGTTTGATAACATAGGGGTTGCTATAACTAACGCAAACCCGCTCAAAAAATGTATCAATTTGTTTGAAAAATTAATCGGTATACGTCACAGTTGACGCTTTTTGAAAACTGCACACAAAAACACATCACCGCTGGGCCGAATAATATGTACTATTAATATTTAATATCGCCACTACTGTTTTTAGTGGAATTTCGACACGCGCATAATAATGCGACAACAAGTATCTACATGGCATGGTGGTTCAAATATTGTGTTTAACTTGTAAGTAATAATTTATATTACTGTTTCAGTTTACAGAAAATTATTGTAAGGGAATTACTAAAAATTAAATTAATTTGGTTTTATTTGCATAAAAGTAGCACAAATATTTTTTTTAATTTAAACATGGTTATTCATTTAAAATGTTGCGCCTATTCAATTAAAGTAATGTGTAAATAATTTGAATTATGACCAGAATATGAAAATATTCAGATTTCTCCGTTAATTAACACTACAATAGGCATACATTTTTAACATTGACATCTGAAGAAGTAACTAGTAAACGTGATCAAATGCTGGAATTTTACTCGATTCAATGCAATCTTTTTCTTTACTATGTTATCTCAATTATGGGAACCCGTCTTTAAAAAAAAATAATAATGCAAAGCCATTTCATGGAACAAAGAGATGTGCTAATACAAAACGTTTTTATATCAGCCAAAACAATTTGTGAAGAGTTGGACATATCAACTGAACGCCGAGTTAGAGGGAGAAAAAATATGAGTGGAAAAAATTTGGAATATCCTATGTGGTTCTATCATTAGAACAAGAAGTGCAACGAGAATTGTTTTTATCAATGGATAGAATTATAAAAGAAAATAACAGAATGGTTTGATCAGGTGCATATCCTTGCAAGAAATATATTTGTGTATAATACCATATAATACCATGTAACCTACTAAATGAAGAACTTCAACATCAAATAAATAATTACTGTTTTGACATTGAAAAGAAAAATTCAATATTGAAAGAAAAATTATCCATGTTTTAATGGCTGTACCTACACTACAAGGGGGGTACGACCCCTTGATCTATTAAAATTGATTCAACAGTATAGATTGGAAAATTCTGTACCCAACCTTGTAATTTTGCTTTAAAAATTTCAACAATCGCTAGTTGTGAAAAGAGCTTCTTTCAACTGAAGTTGATAAAACAATTATCTTCGATTATCAATGAGGGATTTAAGACTACAAAATCTTGCAGTATTGTCCATAGAACAAGATATTACAAATAATTTGAAGTTTTGATAGCATAATATACGATTTTTCTAGTTAGAATAAGTTAGTAAAGTAAATTTATAAATATGTTTAAACACTAATGTATACAATTTCTTGGTTTGTGAAAAAAAAATCCTTCATTCATAAATGCAAAATAAAAGCATACTAATTGGTAATGGGTTTTTTTTTGGTGTAAATTTGGAATATGTGTTGTCTCATGGAAAAGGGGGGGGGGTGGACCTGCGACATCAGTAACTTACTTGTGGCCTTTAAAAAAAAGTATCTTGTATTTTTATAAGTGTGTATTTATAGGTATATCATTTTATGTGGCATCTTTTATTACTGCTTACATAAATATGACATGCAATGGTAAAATATTTACCACCTTTACTTCGCTTCATTTAAGTTATTTATTCATGATTTTAATTTATAAAATCAATCATATGGTTGACTTAAAGTGCCATCCATAAATGACTGATTTTTCACCCCCTCCCCCCTCGTCACACATCGTCATAAAAACTTAGACCCTTTTTCAAAATGGCCTCACAAAGCTTTTCCCCCCGCCCCCATAAAAGCAGTTTTTTCTATTTGAAAATGAGCATGTTTAAAATCAAATTTTTGTCATTTAAGTAGGCCTAAGTTTTTAGTGTAAGGCTGCACTATAATATCGCAACACGCGTGAAGCCATGTAAAACGTCATTAAATAAAGTGTCAGTAATCAAGTATTGAAGTGAAACTTTTATTTAAAGTTTCGCTTTTTTATGTGACATCACATTTATTAAACACCACCCCCCCCCTTTTTTTTCGTTACACATCGTCATTAATGTGTGAATTCATCCCCCCCCCCAGGTGCGTGATGTCATTTATGGACCGCCCCTAAAAAGGGCGGCAAAATGGAGACCGCCCAGGGTGGCAAAAGTTCTAGTTACGCCAATGGGCTCCTCTATCTTTATAACACACCGAGTTAATAAAATAAACGACACCGAAGCCGAAGCGATAATTAATAACAGAGGCTTAGCAACGACTTGGCATCTGGGCAGTTGCCAAGGACGCCCAGGGCTAATCCTTCAATAATCAATTTATTCTGTTTAATTTAGTTTTTTCCCTATTTTTTAAGGGCGCCAAAAATGAATTTGAATTAGCGAAGGACGCGGAAAACCCAGATACGCTTCTGATTAATAAACTTTAAAATTATTATTTACAAAACGCCGATAAAAATTAACACTGCACATTCTCTTGGGTTCAAAGATCATAAACAGTACACTGTAGGACTGTAATAGAAAATGGCAAATCTAACCTTAAAATCAGTCTTTCGAATCTCGAGGTCTACACATCATTTTTTTAATATACATAAGAGAGCAAGCTCTTATTTTCCAATAAATGACGCACTTTATAGTTTAACAGAGGAGCAGAAACAGGTAACTGCTGAGTGGTTGTTTTTTTTGTACCAACATCACAACTACATAACATAAATTTTATCAATATCAATAATAAAAATATCATTAGGACCCTATATTACTATATATTATAATTATATCATAATTATATTCATATATCATCAATATACATAATTTGCAATCTCTGTAGTGTCTGTCCATGACGCTACTAATTTTAGAAAGCGCTGTAAAAAATATTATATGAAGCCATTGTTTTAGCTCCTATTTTAATTTTCCCTACAACTCCCATTATAAAATACTTTGACTTTGTGTGCATTTCAGAAAGTCTAATATTTCGTATTTATCAAACAAGGATAACTTAGTTGGGCTTTTGAAATAGGTAGGCGCCAGTGGCGGATTTAGGTTTGTCTGCGTGGGGGGGCCATGAGAATTTCAGGGGGCGCTGCAATTTGTTTTTATTCATACTCATACACTTACTGTCACTTAGTGCAAATATTTCTAGGTGCAGAAATAAAATGTATTTGTCTAAATTGCTGGTTCTGTAATGAAGATTAGAAATTTGATATGAGATTCACTCTTATTGCTATATTTTTTGTTGAAAAAAAACATTTCTGCTCACTTTAAATGTGAGATTTACTCTAATAAATTTTCATCTTAAGAGACTGCTGCAGTCTTAAATATGAAATCTAAGGTCTTTTGTTTATGTTACAAACATTTTCAAAGTTGCCCTGTGGCAACTTGCTAGACAAAAAGTAACATCTAGTCTTAAGTAGATATGGTTAATCAATAGAATTTATGAAAATGGTAATTGATTTGGGAAATGTTATTTGTAACAAAATCTATATTTCTCATAATCCTTTGTGTTCACTTTCAATTGCTGAATATCATAGCAGACTTTAACATAGACAACTCAGCTTAATATGTTTATAGTCTTTGGGCTAAATAAAACATCTAAAATGTTTTGATAATGAGGTAGAATTTGATTAAAAATTTTAACAGGCCTCCAATAGTTTGTTGTACTATCTGCAAGATGACTCATCAGTTTGTTCAGCTTGCCATAAATAGCAGTGACAGTAACTCAAACAAATAACTAAGTGTTAAATAATATATGCTGTGTTGATCATTCAAAGTACATTATTTAATATTATTTTTGTTTACATCAAACCATTGCAATGAATCTCTTCAATATACAAACCATTGCTTTATATTCAGGAGAATAATAGGTCACAAATGCAATCAAAATATAATGTATTTTTTAAAAAATTTAATAATTAATAAAAGGCCTAAATAATTAAAGAAATCATTTATCACATAATATGCATATATCATATGTAGGATAAAAAGATAACAGTAAATTATGAACTTAGTTCCAAAAAGAACAACTTATTTTTTTTTCTAATAACATTTTAAGAGCTACTGTTTTTAGCTCTTGTAATAGTTTTCTATCTGGAAGAATGAAATGAGAATTTTAGCTGGCAAAATAGTTCAGTTTAAGAGCAGGTAATCTGATGCTACCAATAATGAAAAACACAGAGACTTTGGTGGAGCGGATTGGTCAGTATTAGTAACACACACACACACACAAAGAGTGCCAATAATATTATATTTATAAATAAACTAAACAATTTACTTCAGAATTTAAAAGAATAATTTTTCATTGGAAGTTTGAGCATCAAACTTTGGGAAAATCAATGAACTTTACACAAACAATGATTTTAAGTTCCTTAAATAAACATTTAAAACTCTATCAAGAATGCAGGACTAAACACAAACCATGGATAAGCACAGGACGCGATATTCTTCTGTATAGAAGGAGCGTCTGTAACAGATAATATAAGATAAGATAAGACAGAGCCGTGAGCCCTATATAAATTGCTTTCTACGGGATTTCATTGAAGCAAAATGATTTATCGTTGATTCAAAGTCAACGTTCTCAGTTAGATCATGTTCAATTGAAATTAATGCCAATCCAGACAGACGTTCATTTGTCATTTTTGTGCGCAAATAATTTTTAAATCCTTTATATTAACTCGTGGTGTCTGCTTGCGCCCTTGCTTGCTTGTCGCCAAAACTTTGGATCAATTTTTAACCCACTTCCTTGTAAGCTAGCGGGCTGAAATGTAGCAGGCAGTTTTGTGCCGATGATAAAAACGATGTATCGAAATTTCAGATCGATCGCATGTACTGTCATTAAATTATTGAATTTTTAGATTATTTTATTTATCCTCTATGTATCATGTTGTTTTTTTTTGAGATTGAGTGTCGCGGTGCGTATTATATCGAACAACCTTTATGTCGCGCAATAAGGTGCGTATTTTATCGACAACACTTTTTATAAACATACTAGCGAATCACCCGTCAAAAATGACGGAAGTTTTCAGCTGAAATCTATTCGTTTTATTAAAAAATGCACTTTTTTATGGAGCCTACGGCGCCGACCTTTTTCAAAAGCCCAACTACCTTGTCCTTGTTTGATAAATAACGAAATATTAAACTTTCTGAAATGTACACAAAGTATTTTATAATAGGGGTTGTAGGGCGCCTACGGCGCCCCATTTGTTTTTTTATTTTATAATTAACCATAATAAAATCCTCTTTTTACATTGAGCCCTTTTCCAAAATTAAAATATGAGCGCAAACAATGATGTCATATAATATTTTTTACAGCGCATCTTTAATTTGCACACCTTTTGATGCATTGGTGCAGTAATTTGGTTTTCCCTGCTTCCTAAAATTAGTAGCGTCACAGACAGACATTGCAAATTATATTGTTTCATTCCTAATCGGTGCGCATTATATTAAACATGTTTTACGACACAACAACAATTTTGTATTTTTTGATGGCCTTGCGCTGCGTATTATAATGAACATTCTCTTAGTTACTTCTCGTACATAAAAGATTTATAGTCAAAAACATGTTTTTTAACGGGTTATTTTTTATTGATAGGTTTCAATCTACTGAAACTTCTTTCAGCAGTAGTGCTGCTAAAAGGAAGAGTAAAGTAAATTTTTATAAAGTATTGTAGTCAAGAATAGCTGAACCTTTTTTAACCAGTAGTTCACTGGATAATGATACGTGTATTGATGCATAAAAATCTCTGCAGGTATCATATTCCACGATTGCTTCTTCAATGTTAATGACGTGTTTGTAATTTTTGCATAAACTTTAAATGTAATCTTTATTTTCTTCCGACATTTGTGATGGATCAATACAATAGAAATAAGTAACTGCGCTCCAAAAGTCATTAAATCGATCATCTATTTGTGTTACAAGTTTATCCATGATAGTGAAGTACGTTTCAGATTTAAAGAGTGTAGTTTGATCATCAGCCATTTTATCTCTGCTAAGTTCACCTGCCATGCTTTTCTTTTTTGCAATTCGCTTTTCTTTAAATTCTGTTTTAACATATAGTTTGGAAAAATTTTCGTTAATAAATGATTTGACATCTACATTCAGAATTTCAAAAGCTTCATCGCTTCTCATTTCAACAAACTTATTTCTTCCAACATCGATCAATTGTTTTGCAAAAGGCGTTGCAAGTAGTTTGATGACACGAAGATAACTTTTGTACAAATAGCATCAGAAAAACAGAAGAATATTTTGTTATTAAAACAGAAAGTCCCATAGCTTCTGTTCTGACATTTCCTTTATATTCTGTTGATTCCCCTGAATCAAGTGTGGCTAGAATAGCAGAGAATGATTCAACAACTGCATGAAATGCATGCTTACGGCTTGCACATCTTGTATCAGAAAGTCGTTTCAGAGTATCTACTGTTGATTCATATTGATATTTCTGGTGTTTTTTAAGAGTATGTAGACGTGGTAAACTAGACGTAAGGAATGCATACAAACTTAAAGCTGTGCCAAAAAACAAATGTACATCACAGTTTACAGATATTGCTTCCATAGTAGCCAAATTCAAAACAATGGCACAACAATTGGGTGAAAGTATCTTTATTTGAGTTTGAAGGCCACTCTTAATCCAGAGTATGCCTGTCCTCGACAGAGTGTGAAATCAATGTTTCACTTTTGTAGTTCCGTTAAAATCTTGTCAGCGAATGCGCGCGGCAACATTTTTTTTTAAAGTCCCATAACCGGTTGTCGTACGGGGTCCTAATTTTTCCATTAGAACTTACTAGGGGCGGGGCTGGTAGACCTTGATGGGCGCCCCACCTTTCAGGTCAGCGGAGGACTTTCTTAGCGTTAGTCATTCCATTTTTATTATGGCTTTAACGTGGGCTAGATCCCACGCCCCTCAGCTTGCTGGGCGAGCGCACTATTGACTTCGCTATCCATAAAAGCCTATTCATCTTTCCACAACATGTCCTGATTTTTAAAAAAAAATTAACGTAAAGAAACTGACATCTGATCAATTCTAGATATATCAATGGTTGAATCAATAATTAAAGAAAAGAATTGTGCAGACTTAACTTCATTATCAATTGTCGCCGATAATTCAGATGCGAGTGATTGATTTAAACCAGATATTACAGTTTCATCATTTGAAATACGATATTTAGCAAGCAGTTTGGTGTTGATTAGAAGTTTCGTGTTTAGCAATCTTTTTTTCTGCTCTAGTAACACCTTTTAGTGTTCATCGAGGGTGTCTTTAGGGGGCGCCATTTTAGACCCAACAGGGGGCGGGGGGGGGCAAGCCGCCGCCCCTGCGCTATAGCTAAATCCGCCACTGGTAGGCGCCCTAAAAAAAGTGCATATTTTCAAAATAAATAGATCTCAGCTGAAAATTTCAGTCATTTTTGACGGGTAATAGGATATTAATAGATCTGAGCTTATTTATGTGTTAAGTGTGTATTAATTCTAAAATAAATATTTATTTAGAATTAAATATATTTAATCAACGTATCCGCTTTCCAGAATAAGTAGTCATCAGGGTTCCCACGCAGTCGGGAAAAAGTCTGGAATTTTAAAATTATTTTTCCCGGTCTTGAAAGTCGGGAAATAGTCTGGAAATCATTGGACCAGTCAGGAAATTTTTTTTAAAAAATTTTTTCAATACAAATTAACGAAGTAAAAGCTTCAGATTACGGCTCCGTTGTCAATTTTTCGAATACGTATCGCAGGTACTAGTTTATAATTGTCCATGCATGCGTTAAAGCCCGTGTTCCTTCAGCTTCTGACGGCATTTAAACTTTTACGGAAAGCTTCTTACATTTTATTCCGCCACTTTTTTCTCAACTTAAAGGAGTGTCATCGGCTATTTTGGAATTCGTACTTCGCAATTTAAAAATTAAGATTAGTTCAAATCTTCTGCAGCCTTTTGTGGTCATGGAGATCGAGATAACCAACGCTAAGTGGCAAATTTGGCCCTCTTTTCTGCTCAAGATATTAGGGTTCGGCGACTTAACTCAATAGCTCCTGAAGGGCTACTTCCGAATCTATTTCATATTCCGGACAAAAGGGAGGCAACTTCGTTAAGCTTTTGATTTCATTAGAAAAATGCTTTTATTTTCTAAAGATATTCTTTTTTCTTAAAAAATAAAATGTTTAATGCATCAAGAAATGAATTAAGTTTAATAATAATATAACATGCACTGCGAAATAATGAGGATTGAAGCCCGATAGCACGATTTTCGGCACATCAGGTGAATACATACGCCATATAGAAGCGTCAAACTAATTCACACATGGATCGAAAGTGAAAGAAGATAAAAACATCCGGTAACTTTTATTGAAATCTCGTAGAATCACACAATAGCTGGAAGTCTCGAGAAAAGCGAGATTTCGTGCTATTTTTAACTAAAAATACAATAGAGCGTCGCTAGGCGAACAGACGCATTTGGGCGCATCCGTACGGACCCCTATAAGGACGCATTTAGTCGCATCAGGAGCTAATGAGTTATAATAATCAAAGAAAAAAAAATTCTTTTAAAAAACCCATTATGCTTCAAATAGAATTTAAGTTATTATAGAAATTCTCTTGGTTGAAAAAGCTTATTGTGTCCCGCAAGCTGGATTTGGCCGGAATTATTAAGCAAATTTCTGCCGGAGCCGGATTTGTAAATATGGCTGGATTCCGGATTTGCTGGAGCCGTAGGCGAAATCCGGTACACCCCTAATTTCTATTAAGTCAACTATAAAACGATAATCGGTTTAAAATCGGAGTTACATAATCGATAACCGGTTGCCAAAAAAAAATTAAATTAACAACCCTAGACATGACTAACCCTCACTAGGGTCGGCAAATCACAGTTTATGTTTAAGAGATGGTAGTAATAAAGGGTGAGGGGGGCGGGTAACAAAAACCTCACTCCATGTTTACTCGCTATTTTTTCATTACTTCGTGCAGCTGTTTGTGTACGTACTCTCATCCCCCCCCACCCCGTTCTTTGCACTATCTATGATGAGCAAAGCTGCGTCGTATGCTACGCCGCGGGTCGTTCTTGTATATATTATTAAACATCTGCACTTAACTTATTTATTTTTTTGAATGTTTTAATACATTGTTTTACAAATTTTTTTCAACAACCAATTTTAATGTATGCGCTATCGCCACTGTTTACCAAAGAATTTTTTTTAAAATACCGGTAACTCTTGCCTAACAAAGAGCACAAAGACAAAGATAGGCAGTAGATAGTAAACAGTCATAATGACCGATTTAGCTTGTAGTTTTAAAAAACTGTGTACCATTTTGTTTAAGTAGTCCTAATATTTTTGGGGGGTCGGCTTGTGAGCAGGTTATACACTTTTAATATTTTTCTCTTCCAAAAGAGGTGGGGTCGGTAATGAATGAACGGGCTATAGAACTAGTATATACGGTATTTATTTTTATGTTGTTCCATATGCACTACACTGGTCTTTTACATCTGCCTAAAACAATGAAGCCGTGACTGAGTTGTTTGTTTATATGAGTTTATTTGCTGAAAATTTGTTTTCTTTTATGCTTGAGAACAAGTCTGATCATATATAAATGTAATTTTATTTTTCTGCTTTCCAGCTTCGTCAAAGTGTTTTCCAGTTTGTTCAAAACCAACTTGCTCCAAAAGCTGCAGAGATTGATAAAACAAATGATTTTAAAGACCTGAAAGTAAGTGTGGTTCAATTGTTTACTTTTCTTAGCCTAATAATATGGCAAGAATTGTAAAATTGTAAGATGCTTTGGCTTTACATATGTGCATGTATTTTTTATTCTATTGTTAACTGCTATGTTACATGTCATTTTTACCCAATATTTAGAGGGGCTATTACGTCTTTCACATTTTTCACCCTGTCATTATTCTTAGAGTTTTAATTTATTTTAAAGACATGAATGTGTTATTGACAAATATTGACCCCATGGTTTGTTTTCCCATATTTGTGAATATGAATTTTTTAAAAGTAGTGGAACGGAATGCTTTTTTCTGAATTTTGTTTCTAAATTTATTAATTTTATTTTACTCTTTAGCAATTCTGGCTTGAGTGCGGAAAAATGGGTCTTCATGGAGCCACAGCACCAAGTAAAAAAAAATTATTATGGAGTTATTAATTTCCTGTGTTTAGATATTTCTTATGTACTAAATTAAAATTTTTATTATATGCTGTCTCAATGTTAGTGGAAAATTTTTTTTAATATTACATCAGTTCTATTGATATTTTGTAATAATCTGGTATTTTATTTAGGCAAATATGGAGGTTTAGAAATGGGCTATCTAGACCACTGCATCATAGTTGAAGAAATGTCTAGAGCTTCAGCTTCCATTGCTCTCAGCTATGGAGCTCACTCAAATTTGTGTATCAACCAGATAGTTAGAAATGGGACTGAAGCACAGAAAGATAAATATCTTCCAGGGGTGAGTTTTGTTCATTTAAAATTTTTGAAATTGAAAATAAAACCGTCATTGTAATATTATATCTAAAAGTATTATAATCTAAGATTTAATCATTTTCTCCCTTATGAAATTAATTAGGACAAGTAAGCAAGCATTATTGCACTAAAGTTTGTGTCAATGATCCTCATTTTTCTATAACAACAAGTTCACATTTTTCAAATAACTAACACTAACACTTTTGTTTTATCCGAATTTAGACACTGCATGTTGTATTGCATAAATTATTTTATTTAGAGAATTACCATAAATTTCTCTTGATTTCCATGTTCCAAAGCCCCCCCCCCTCTCCCAGACGCACACGTTATAGAAGTAGATATTAAGCATTTCATAATTTGTTAATTGAAAAATTAAATATTAATATTTGAAAATAACTTCTACATTTACAGCTGATATCTGGGGAAAAGATAGGGGCCCTTGCAATGAGTGAGGCTAATGCTGGATCAGATGTTGTCTCTATGAAACTCACAGCAACTAAAAAAGGCTAGTATTTTGAAATGTCAAATCTTAACTTTATTTTTTTTTAAAATAAGATTTATCATAAAAAACAATTTTATTTAGAGCTAAAATGAATTTAAATAATTGAATAACACTCATTAGGCTTTGGGACAAGTTGCCAAGTAACACATATTGTTACTACTTTTTTTTTCAAGGTATTACAGTTGATGATTCAAATATTTTTTAATAAACTAGAAATAACATTTTTCCAGGGGATCATTATGTGTTAAATGGTACCAAGTTCTGGATTACCAATGGACCAGATGCTGATGTTCTAGTAGTTTATGCTAAAAGTGACCCAAAAAGTGCCAAGCCTCAGCATGGGATTACAGCTTTCATAATTGAAAAGGTGTCTAACTCATTCTCATTTGTGAAAAAATGCTGTTTTTGGGGTGATAGAGTTCCAGATTAATTTGGTGCATCAATGTTTTCTTGAACCTTATTCATTTCTCATTATATAAGTTCTTATTTGTTTAAATTAATCAATATTTAAAATTCATTTAACAAATTATATTTATATCCATGGCATACGGCATTACTTCCCTTTGATCAAAAATATGATTAGAGTACCCAAGTTATATGGCTGTAACTATAATGGTAGCTAATAAGTTAAATGAGGTAATTTTGAGCTTCATAGCAATTATTCACCCTTAACTATATCTTTACTAAACATGTCATTTGCTTCATCTTTGGCACACACGACTGTTACTTCATGATAAAATGCTTTATATTTTAAAACCTCTAATATTGAACAAATAATAATTATGGTTGTTAACGGTTAACCGGCCCTCTGATCAGGACTGCTCCCATTTAATCAGGACTGGTTAACCGCAACTTCAATAAGCCCGTATAATACGGCGTATTAGTTTATTACCCGGAGTTCGTGTTACGCTTCAAGTAGCTTTCTCCATATTCCGGTATATAAATAATATACACGTCATCACTATTAGTTTACTACGGCTGAGGAATGATTTTTTAAATTTGCTTAGTTGTCAAGGCACTGTACGAGAGCTAGCACACAGCGCGCGTTTGATGTCAATGTCGCCGACTTACTATTTCTCTTACGGGACAATCAGTTAAATGAAAAGGCTTTATGAAGAAAAAAAAGTAATTTGACAAAACTTATAGTAAGTATAAAGAAAATAATTATAAACTTGCCTATTCTCAAAACAAAGAAATTTCAGCTAGAAACACTAAATTATTTTTAACAAATTCAAGATCGCAATGATAGTAGTCCATGTGCTCACAAAATAGACAACAATGTAATTATAGTCCGTTTCTTATAAAGACAAAGAAAGCTATAAAAGCATATGACCCTGTGACCTATAGTCTGTTTCCCACATCCAAAAAATTGATGGGCACGCGCCGCTTAGTGAAGTACCTATATTACGAGAGTCATTTGATAGACGTAGCAAAGATACCGGGCGATTAATTGGTCCTGAAATTATTATATATTTTTTTAATTCGCGAGTTGACCGGCATCACACACAAGAGCGGTAAATTCCACGTCCCGACGGACGAGGCGAGGCGTGGGTTTTTTAAACTAAGGAAAAATACCTCGTGAACTTTAAAGAATGTTTTAACCGGTCCTCTTATTCAGAACAGTTATTAAACACAAGTCCTCAAAACAAAAAAACAAACAAAAAACACTGAATTAAAAATTGACTATAAACCATCACTGTTTACTTAATTCTTTGAAAGGTTTTATTTCAAATTAGCTGAATTGAGGGCATTGCAAAAAAGAGCTCAACACAAGCGGGGGAAGCGGGCTATGATGCCACACAGGCGAAAACATTATCGCGTTGGTTTTATCTCAAAACATAAGGTTTATATGGACTGGTGGTTACCCGGTCTTTTTTTTTAACCTTTAACCGGTTCTCAAAGAGGAGCAGTCTTAACAACCTTAATAATAATTGCTGACGATGCCCCAAAGGGTCTTTAAAAAAACTGGTTTTCAAAGATTAATTTTTGAATTTTTAAAATTAACTTATCATGTTTTTAGGTTTAATTTTAATGTGTGTGCTTAATCCTATGCCTTATCTTAAGTTTTGTTATGGCAAAAGTGCATTGCAGTTTTTCATTGTTCACTAATATCTTTTTACAATTTTAACTAATTTCTGCTATTCCATTAAATATTGCATAACATTTCTGATTTATTTTAATATAATTTTACTTTATATTTTGTAGGGAATGCCAGGTTTTTCAGCAAGCCCAAAACTGGATAAACTAGGCATGAGAGGTTCAAATACATCAGAGCTTGTGTTTGAAGATGTTAAAGTGCCAGGCAAGATTTTAAAATATTCTTTCATATCAAAAATGAAACTTTTCACCACTTATAAAACCATAATTTCATTGTTTTAACAGGAGTTTCCTGTATCTGAGAAAAATTATTTCTTTAGTCATGGATCATTTGAGAAATAGTAAATTTAAGTCATTCAGAACTTTTACTTCATTTATTAAGCTTAGGGGCCGTCCATAAATGACGTCACGCACCTAGGGGGGGGAGGGGGGTCACACTTTTGTGACGAGGGGGTTGAAGAAATGTGACGTCACACCAAAAGGGTAACTTTAAATAAAACTTCCACTGAAATATTTGGTCCCTTACAATTTATTTAATGACTTTTTTTTTAATTTTTTTCTTTTTTTTAAAAAAAATCAGTGCTTCTCAATGTACCAGTCGGTAGGCCATCAGACGCTGGTTGGCGTAAGCTATCAAGACGCGAAAATTAAATCTAATTATAATCCTTAAGTTTGAGAACCCACAAGACAACATATGAAATTGTTACTCTGCGTCGTTTGATGTTGACATCAAAGCATTTGTGATGTAACCGCAGCTCCGTTTGGTTCTCATGGCAGGAGTCGTCGATTTTTTTTGTGGCCAAAATATACAAGTTTATGTGTGCGTTACCCCCCCCCCGACACCCAGACTCTAGGTCCTGCTCACATGACTCAGGGATTTGGGGGAGTGTCGTTAGCCCCCCTACCCCCCCCCCGAAAATGCTACTGGTGAGTTTTACAAGCATGACAAGTGTCTAAAAATGATCTGAATAAGATTATGTGTAGATATTTTCAGTCAAAACGACACGGAATATCCTTTTTCTTTAAAAGGGGAGGGGGGGAGGCGGGAATCTATTTGATAAAATTGAAACGTTTTAAGTTTGATATAATTGTTCGATTGGTTTTTGGTCAAACTACCCTTGCCATCCTAGTCTTCTAGATCAGTGCTTCTCAAAGTGGTGGTCCGCGGACCAGTGCAAGTCCTTGGGCCATCCGCTGCCGGTCCGCAGATGTTCTCAAAAAAGGACCGAAAAAATTGTCAGTGCAGGGAAAATAGTGCACCGGTCCCTGGTGCAATTGAAAAAATTCCTGCCAGTCCGCCATACTAAAAAGCTTGAGAAGCACTGTTCTAGATATAATGGTAAAAGAGCCCATTTAAAATTAGTCAACTATTCATTAACTTTATTGAATGCATCAAATTCTTGACATCGCAATTCGAGAGGAGCACAAAACAACTTTTCTTCTTAGCTCAGTTTTTAAGGCATTAATTTTAAATATCACAGAATGGATACTTGTTACAGACAAGTCATGTCGATTAAGATTTTTGTCACTCGTGTCAATATAAATGAAAGTAGGGTAGATTTAGGTGTCTTCGTATAGTACGTAGGTAAGAAATCTACATAGTTGTCAAATTTTTTTAAAATGCATTTTCTGGAAGGAACCGGTTCAATAATGGGCATATGTTCCAAGCGTACACGTACACATGACGTATTTTAATATATCTAGTGGATTGTAGTGGATGTTATATGTCCCAAATGAGTCTGCATTACCCCCAAGAATTCCCTTTTTGACCCCAGATGAGGTTATTTACCTCTGTTCGCCGACCTCTTTCTTACGGGATGCCCGTCAGTCAATTGAGGGATTTTTTAAAAATACATTTTAAAAATGTTATTTTTAAATAATTTTTTTTTCTAAACAAAGACGTTAACCGTGATGATTAATAGTCAATGTTTAATTTGTATGCATTAAAATAAAATATAATCTAAGGATGTTAACACAGTTCGTTTTCTGAAGGCCGTAGGCTGGTTAAACGTTTTGAATAAAATGCTTCACGCGGGTTACGATATTACAATGTAGACATTCACTTAACAAATAATAAATACTTAAATGACAATAAAAGTGATTTGAAACATACTTATTTTCAAATAGAAAATAATGTGTTTTTTTTTGTTGCTTGTTTCCTTTTTATTTATTTTTTTTTGGGGTGGGGTCAAAGCTTTGTGACGTATTTTTAGAGGGGGGGTCTAAGTTTTTGTGACGACGCGTGACGAGGGGGGGGTCAAAAATTGCGTGACGTCATTTATGGACGGCCCCTTATCGCAATAGAAAATGTTTTATTATGCCATCAAAATGATTTTTTTTAAAACTAGCTTGATTCAAAAATCATAATTATATATATGCTTTATACAACAAATTAAAAATACAATCTGACATTAAAATTTCAGTAAATTTAAAATAAATGATAATAATAATATCAGAAGCAATTGTTTACCCAATTCCTGAAGGGAGGCGTTATACGGAGATATCTCCGAATAACGCCAGGCGTTATACGGAGATTTCTCCCAATAACTCCCGTCGTTATACGGAGATTTCTTTTTTTAAAAACAAAATTTCCTTTCTAATTTAGTATATATGTACCTATCATAGCTTAAAATTTATTTCAAAAAGATTTATGATTTTAAAATTAATTTGGTAAAAGCAAAAAGAACGGTGCGCTCGATAAATTGTATTTTTGGTTGCTATATTTGTTGTTTTTTCTATTTTAATTTAAAAAATAGACAACTAAACCTAACCCAGACCCTAAAACTGAAACTACAACCTTAAAAAAAAAGACTCAAACGAAACTCTTTTTCTATTTTAATTTAAAAAATAGACAACTAAACCTAACCCAGACCCTAAAACTGAAACTACAACCTTAAAAAAAAAGACTCAAACGAAACTCGAACCTCCACTTGACACTTAGAGTTCAAGAATCTAATGCCCTAACCGTGAGACCACAGAAGCTCATGAATCGTTTAAATTTTTTAAAATCTTATATCAAATCGACATGACCAGCCCAAAAAATTTGCGTATGACGCTAAGAATCATGGGAAATATCTATCTATAATGCCCAGCGTTATACGGAGATATCTCCGAATAATCACTTTGATTCCTGAATCTAATTTTACATTAAGTCATTAAGTTTTTTGTTTTTTTTTCAAGAAAGAAGCAAACGTGTTTTGAAATTTGTGGGCTAAAAGTTTTAATATCATTGTCTTTTGATTAGCTGAAAATGTTGTGGGGAAAATAGGTCATGGCATTTACATCCTTATGTCTGGCCTTGACTTTGAGCGAGGATTGATAGCTGGATGTGCTTTAGGGTGAGCAAAGGTGTTTTTGCCAAAAAGTTGCATTGTCCTTAATTATTAAATAGAATTTCAAGACAGTTTTTATTGGCATTATTTAAATGTTTCATCCACTTCAGTCATTTTGTTTAATTGGATAAAAAACACCAGACAAGCTTTTTTTTCCCCATTTGCAACTTGATCTTTCTTATTGTCCTCCCATTCGTTATAAACATTTTCCATGCAAGTTGCTTTATATTTTATCAATAAATGTAAAATTTATTAGCAGCATGTTAGCGGTTTGGCTAGCCATTTTAATTAACTTCAATTTAATATTTTTAAAAGTGGTTGTTATTGTTACTGCTATTCATTCGTAAAGCTGCTGACACTTTTACAAAACAAATATTTCATTTTTTATAGTTTTAGAGAATAAATATCATAGTTAAAGAGAACTGCTTCTTTCTTGAAAATTTGCTACATCAGTGAAATATATAGATGTATGCCTGTAACTGTAAGGAATGATAACAAATGCTACCAGTTATCAGTGCAGATAAATAATCTTATGTGATTACATACAGTTTAAACTTGTATTTATTATTTAGTGAATAAGGAAATATATTTTTATAAATCTTCATAAAATTTTCTTTACTCAATAAAAAATGAACAAAAAAACTTTTTTTAGTCACAAACTAGTCACACAGGGAGACTCAGAACTTTTGTGTTAGTTGATCAAATTTTATATCATAAATCGATCACAATAAATATCAATACAACTTAAAGTTCTGAGTCCCCCTGTGTGACTACTTAGTTTGTGACTAAAATATTATTTTCTGCTTTTTCATGCGAGATTCTACATTCCTCTACTATTTTCTACTTTTACGAGTTATCAAAAGATTTGTAAAACTTAATTTCATTCATGAAGTCCTGTTAAATGTCCTGTTAGCCAAGTTCATCTAGAACGAAATTTGAAATTTTCTATAAATATAAACTTACACATTCTAAACTCCTTTCCATACGTGCGCTTATCCACTTAGCAGAAAAAACAATTTTTCACAACACATGGATTGTCTATATAAGACATTCTATGATTTCGCTTGTTCTATCTGAAATGATTTTCTATACACATTACACGACTATGCATCACGGGAAATGTGTCATTTGTGACTTTTGTTTTTCCGCCCGACCGACCGTCTGCGAACCCAAGAGACGACGGTGAAGTTAATATAATGGATTGAATTAAACAACCCCGTAAAAACAAAGGAAGTTAATATAAGGGATTGAATTAAACAACCCCCTAAAAACAAAGTTTTTGACTATAAATCCTTTATATATGAGACATAACCAAAAAGTATTTATCATGCTTATACGCAACAAACATTTACAGACTGAGATTGCCTTAAATACCCTTTGTTGTAAAACGGAAAAAGTTTTGGTCACGGATGGTTGAACTTAACTCAGCGTGACGCGTAAAATGTCGACAAAAGCTTGCCGCTACATATAGAGATAAACTAAAAATGCATTAATTTAATTACGGTACATTCGATCGATCTGAAAATTTGATAGCTTTATCCTCCCCACAAGCCAAACCTACTGTGAAAATTTCAGCTCTCTAGCAAGTCAGAAAACATGTTTACGAGCGTTTTGAAAAAGTTGACGACAGAACCGGAAGCGTTGAATCTGGAATCCTTCACGAGTTAATAGGATAGGGGCCTCAAAAAAGAAAATTAGTGTATCTAATTGTATTTAACGTTTAATAAATAATCTCATTATATATTTTAAAAAACAGTATACTTCTGAAAACCATTGGTCCCTCTCAGTTTCAGTATTTAATTATTAATATTAAATATCAAGAAAACTTTGTCATTAAATCTATAAATATAAATAACTAAAGGACTTATCTGTAACTCCCCATTTTCTCCTAAACATAGTTATAGCCGTGAAATATTTTATTTGTAATTATTCACTTTTTCACTCTTCACTCCATTTCTCTGCTTAGTTGAGAATGTCATGGGTTCTACTGGCAAAGGAGTCTATGTCTTAATGAGTGGTTTGGATATAGAGAGGTGTATTCTTTCTGCAGGTCCAATTGGGTAGGTGAGCATTTTAAGACAGGCACTTGTTATCATTCTAAAATTTACCAGTATCTGTTGTTTTTTTTACTTTTTACGTTGACAAAATTTTTAAAGTTTTAAATGTTCAGATGAATTACTGTTAGTGTTTACCCTAAAATGGTCAGATCATTTTACAGCATTCATATAGCAGTAGCAGTATTAAATATTTTTATAAGCCTAACAGAAATGACAAAGTTTCATCAAAGTACTAGTTCTAAATAAATTCAGACACCCTAACAAATTAATTAATACATCAGAACATGCACTAATATAAATGTTTCTAAACTCTTTGACTAGTTTGTGTTATTCTTGACACACCACTGTAAAATATTAGTTATAAAATAAGTCCACACAATGACGTAAACTGCTATTTATGATTGCATAGAGCTTTCCTGGCCTGCTTAAGATATTATTAGCAAAATTAACCAGATAACATTCCATGCTTTTTCCTTAACTCTACCAATCCAATATATCCAGGTGTTTTGGTTGTTCTTTTTTTTTCCCGCAGCTTTATCATAAAATTTAACACGTGAATATATTAAAAGCATAAAAAAATACTGATTGCTTATCTTCTCCAAACTTAATGTTAAAGGCGCCTCAAACCACTCAACTTGATTTAATTCCCTTTTCAACTCCCTATTAAAAATTATTTTAAAAAAAACATTTTGTTTATTATTTACCAGTTTTATCTTTTTTATATGATATAAATAAGTAGTTTAAGTGATAAAAATATGAATGAAAATTTTTTCAGAATAATGCAAGCTTGCTGTGATGTAGCATTTCAATATGCTCATGTAAGAGAGTGTTTTGGGGAAAAGATAGGTCACTTTCAGGTAATCATTAACATTTACATTACCAGTTTCAAAAAACTTAAAATATTTGTTGTAAATTTCTTTACAATATTTTGATTTATTGGTTACTTGCAGTGACTAAAGTAAAATTGAATTTTTTATATTTCTAAAAATTTTGCTAACTGCTTCTTAATTTGTATGATAGGAGAACCCAGTACTGGTTTCTATCATATCTTGAAGATATTGGTATCTGACTACACAAGTATAAGTGCATTACAACACTTTAAACTATAAGCATTGCAGGTATTTGAAAGCAAAAGTGATGATTTATATTAATTTATAAACCAGCATCAGCAAGCAACCTGATGAATTTTCAGGAAATGATTTTTCAAAAAATTTTATACAAGAGAACATATCAAGTAAATGAGATTTTGTTTGATAAGACAGGAACACGTAAAGTTAGTACATATTGCTACCTATTGGAGTCCTTCATGAATAAACAAAGTATAAGTTATAAGCTTATTCAATTTTCAAGAACCTGTAATATAGCAAAAACTGAAAATGTATGTGGATGGGCAGAAGAATAATTTGTGAGAACAGAGACACGTGGTGTCATACATGCTGAGTGCACTGGGTAAAAACCCTTCCAGTAAATACCTTAAACCTAAGATTAATAAAGAAAACACACAAACATTTAAAATAGCTCAACAATAAAACAAACATTTTAAAATAGGAATGAAGCACATCTCCATATGTTAGTAGCCTCCCATCTTATCACAGAACAACAGAATTCAATAAGCCAAATGCCCTTTTTAAACCTTAAGGCCTCCCATGATTTTTTATGCATTAAAATTTATGTATATCAGTATATCCAGTCAAAAAGCACAGCCTGAGGCCTCTAACAATTAGAATTGTGAGGACAGAGTCTGACATTCTAGGTTTCTAATGTGTAGGATTCTTGCTAGCATATTTTTTACTGGCAGGTTTGATTCTGTAATAGCACTTTCAATTAGTATAGTATGATACTATTAGTAGTATTAGTGTATCAAGTTTATAATTTGTAAATATACCTACATTAAACAGATGATTCAAGCAAAAATGGCTGACATGTACACAATTCTAAATGCAAGCAGGTCCTATGTATACAATGTTGCAAGAGCTCTAGACCGTGGAGAAAGACATCCAAATGTAAGTAATTCTAGTTTTTATCCAAAACAAGCAGGTAAAACAAAAGAAGTATTAATTAACTGGTTAAAAAAAAATATATATATATATACACACACCGTATATACTCGTTCACAAGCCGACCTTTTTTGGACAAAATCTAGGGGGAAAAGTTGGGGGGGTCGGCTTACAAGCGGGTCATGAACGTATTTCTGCCTGACTAATGAATATCGGTGTTGTTATTGTAGATCATCAAGGTCCTTTTCTAAATTCTACAAGATTCCACTGTTCTACCAGAAGCTATAATATATTATTAAACATCTGCACTTACCTTATTTAATCATTTTATTAATTTATGTGAACGTTTTAATAAATTGTTTTACAAATTTTGTTTTAAACAACAAATTTTAATGTACATGCTTTTGTCACTGTTTACCAAAGAATTTTTTTTTAAATACCGGTAACTCTTGCCTAAGAAAGAGCACAAAGACAAAGATAGGCAGTACAAAGTAAACAATCTTAATGACCGATTTAGCTTGTAGTTTTAAAAAAAGTTGTACCATTTTGTTTAAGCTGTCCTATTATTTTTGGGGGGTAGGCTTGCGAGCGGGTTATACACTTTTAATACTTTTCTCTTCCAAAAGTGGGGGGGTCGGCTTTTGAACGAACGGGCTATAGAACGAGTATATACGGTAATTATTTCCAACTCTTGAGTTAAATTTATTTGATTTATTCTTATACTTATGCAGTCAAATTTCATCAAAATCACCTATTCATTTTCAGTCCTGGGATTATTCAAAGTACAATTTAGTTGTAAATTTTTAAATAGAAATTGATGCAAGGGTGCAAAGGGTTGGCAATTATATCCAAATTTACATTACATTTATAATGATTGTGGCTAAAATTATTTTATATTTTTAGGACTGTGCTGGTGTCATCCTGTACACAGCAGAAGCTGCAACTAAAATGGCTCTAGATGCTATTCAAATATTGGGTAAGTATATAAGTTGTTATCAAACATTACTGATTATTGCTTTGTTGAAATTAAGATTACTTTTTTGCTCAAAATAATTTTTTATATATTTAGTTGAAAAGAAATATTTCAAGTCAATGTTTAATGTTTACGTTTAATACAGAATTCGCCAACACTGTGGGCAGTGGGCCAATCTGTACATAATTTTTTTTTAATTTAAAAATGTTTCTTTAGTATTAGTAGTTTTGACCAGATGAATTTCTAAATATGCCCTTAATTATTGTTTTATCAAGTAGCCAAACTAGCACTAGCATTAAATGAACTTTGGATTGGTAATAGGTAAAATTATAAAGATTTCCCTAGCTAAAACAGAAGGATAAACTTATGCGAAAACAATTTATTTGAAATTTTGCTTCCTAATCAAATATAGCTTTGGGGCCGTCCATAAATGAAGTCACGCAATTTTGATCGATTTTTCACCCCCTCCCCCCACTAGTCACAAAAAGTTAGACCACCCCTCCAAAAATATGTCACAAAGCTT
Organism: Ampullaceana balthica; assembly: GCA_944989445.1. Taxonomy (NCBI): domain Eukaryota; kingdom Metazoa; phylum Mollusca; class Gastropoda; family Lymnaeidae; genus Ampullaceana; species Ampullaceana balthica. The sequence continues at coordinate 162,764 of CALYLW010001009.1, read as the reverse complement.
TGACCCCAAAAAAACACAAAAAGCAATGAAAAAAAAATTTTTTTTTAAAAACACACCTTATTTTCTATTTGAAAATGAGTATGTTTCAAATCATTTTTTGTCATATAATTATTTATTTAGTGTATGTCTACATTGTAATACATGTGAAGCTATGTAAAACGGCATTAAGTAAATTGTAAGCCAGTGCTTCTCAAACTTGTTCGTATTAGACGACCGGCAGGTATTTTTTAAATGTATTTCACCAGGTACCGGTGCATTTTTTCCCCGTTTTGACGTGATTTTCCCTGTACTGACGTGATAGCAAAATGAGGCCCTACATGGCTAAAGCCCTATAATATTAAGTATGATTTCGGCTTGTTTTATATATATATATTTTTTTTTAAATTGTCTAATTGCCAAGGCATAGCAAGACAGCTAACGAACAATGCAGCGGTAATTTCAAAAACCATTTGATGTGATTAACCTTCGCAATTAAGCTCGCGAATAATAATAATAATAATAAATTGATAATTTATATAGCACTGTATCCCAGTAAGGAACTGACTATGTGACTATTGATATTACAAGGATCATTTCATTGTTGATAAACCAAGACGATTCCTCAAATTGATTTCGATCTTATAGGACAGTTTTCCTGCTATGTATATGCACATCAAAGGCATTTGATCTAAAATTACCAAATTGATATCAAATCTCATGTTTTCTAAAAAATTATTTGGTATGCGCTGGAAGAGGAATATGGCGAGTACTGTACGAACCCCACATTTGTGCAGGAAAGTAGGGTGTCATCTTGTGCGTCGCAAAATACAGTAATACTGCAAGTTGAAGACTGAAAAATACCATGACATTAATAAAATATCCAATATTATCATAACTTTTTACTCCGAAGCTCACGTTTTTTTTGGGGTTTTTTGACGAGGAGGCGTGTTTAAGTTGTTGCATTCTCTTGTGGAATTTATAAACTAATGAAAAATACATGGCTACCGCTATCGGGCAGTTTAACAGAGGCGTCTGTGAACAGCGGTAAATTATCTCATTTGGGGTAAAAAGGGAACTCTTGGCGATTGACCAAAAACCAATCCAACAATTATATCAAACTTAAAACTTTTATAATTGTATCAAATAGATCCCCCCCCAAAAAAAAATTTAAAAATTGATATTCAATGTCGTTTTGACTTAAAATATCTTTACAAAATCCTATTCAGATCAATTTTAAACACTTGTTTGCTTTTAAAACTCACCAGTTGCATTTTCGGTGGGGGAGGGGGTGCTAACCACGCGCTCCCCCAAATCCCTGAGTCATGTGAGCAGGACCTCGAGTCGTAACGCATACAGAAACTTGTATATTTTGGGGTAACGGGCAAAAATGTTCGTCAACTACTGCCGTGAGAGAACCAAACGGAGCTGCGGTGACATCACAAATGCTTTGATGTCAACATATGTCATCAAACGACGCAGGGTAACAATTTCATACATTCTCATGAGTTCTCAAACTTAAGGATTATAATTAGATTTAATTTTCATTTCTTGATAACTTACGCCAACCGGCGTCTGATGGCCTACCGACCGGCACATTGAGAAGCACTGATTTATAATTTTTTTTAAAAAGTCATTAAATAAATTGTAAGTGACCAAATATTTCAGTGGAAGTTTTATTTTAATTTACCCTTTTGATGTGACATCACATTTCTTCAACCCCCCTCCCTCCCCCTCGTCACAAAAGTTAGACCCCCCTCCCCCCCCCAGGTGCATGACATCATTTATGAATGGCCCCTTTCATACTTTCTGTGTAGAAAATTCCAAAACATGCATGTTACATGTGGTGGGTGTTATGAATTTTGATGGTAAAAAAATCAAATATTATACATTTAAAAAATTGTACTTGAAATGGAGTGAATTATAATTATACCAGTTTTAAACATATAAATATAATACTTTTTTCTTCCATAGGTGGGAACGGTTATATCAATGATTATCCTACTGGTCGTTTGCTAAGGGATGCAAAGTTATATGAAATCGGTGCAGGCACAAGTGAGATAAGACGTCTGGTCATTGCCAGGGCAATAAATGCTCATTACAGATAAAATCTATTTTGAACAAGACTTGCTGTATTGAAATATAAATAGCTGCTTGTTGAAACCAAAATTGAATAGCTGCTTGTTGAAACCAAAATTGAATGTAATTATATCTGTTTTGAGAGGATTTCTTGACTGTTACCTTTTTTATTATGGTTAGTGAATGTTTTTTGTAGTATGTATTAATACTGGGCAAATACTTTAACAGATTAATCTTAAGTTTAGTAATTTCGGAACCTTTATCACTCAACACCTCTTTGGTTTTACAGTATATCAAAATTAATTTAATCCAAACATCATTATTATAACCGTCACTAATGCAAGATATTTAAACCAATATTTAACTAAATTTAAATGCTGTAATCATGCTAACATTTGATGCATTATAATTCAAGCACTTCAGGCTTATGAAAAGCGGAGCAAAATTTAAGTAAAGCACTTTTTCAGAATCCCAGTCATAGCACTAGCGGCTAGTGCTATGACTGGGATTCTGAAAAAGTGCTTTACTTAAATTAAATGCTCGTTTTATCAATAACTCAAGTAAATCAGATTTTGGGGAATTGGTGCCACCGTTGTTTTTCAGGTTATTAGTTATTACTTTAAAAATTATAAATGTAAAATGTTGTATTAATTGAGAATACATAAAAATAACTGATGTGAAATGACTATAAAAAAAATTAACTTGTTAATTGGTAAGAGTCAGGATTATTGTGTACCATGTACCCATGATTTATTGATCAAAGCAAATGTAATGAATATTAATTAAAAACATCATCCGACATGTTGAATGTTGTATTCAAGATTTAGCAACTCTTTAAAGACTTTCATTGAACTTGAATGTTAGAATATATCAGTTTTTGGAAATTGGACAAGTGTATTTCCAAACATAAAATTATTTTACTCATTTGTAAATTGATTTTAAAAATTTGTTAACCCAGTGAAAAAGATTACTGTGTTGTATTCTGTTAAATATGATGATGTATTTGATTTATATGCATTTATAAAGTATTTTCAACAATTTAAGAATGAAATATCAAACAAATATGGGGGAAATCCGGTATGAATCATTGTCATTCAGACCCCAGTATTTGAGATAAGTTTATGCAGCAAACAATTTATCCCCATGCAACTTGATGGGAACTATGTGTAATTATATACCAACTGGTAAATTTCACATTGTTGATGATTATTTGAGAACACTTCATTGTGATTTTAACTTGTAAACATTAGATTAAAAAAATTTTGTGAAGGACTTCAATGAGTTATGAGTTTTATTTCATTTGTGGATAAACAAAATGTTGAGAGTCTTGGAGAATGAACAACTCTTACTTCAAATTAAAAAGGACCAAAAAGAAACAAATAATTTAGGAAATACTGTACCTGGTAGTCACATTCATGCCAAAGTAAGCATTAACAAAATACATTCTTTGAACTTTTGCATTTATTGGAAATGCTGAGATTGGAACCAACAAAAGTTGGAAAATGTAAATAATTTGTTTAAAAACATAAGTATTGCCGAAGATTGAAAATATATAAATAAGTTATAAGCCAAAACAACTTTCACCAAATAATTGAAAGTGAAAATTTAACATGTAGTTGATCTTTATAATAATACAAAATTTCTTGTCAGTTTCAATAGAGATAACCAATAAGAATAATAGTTATGAAAAAAAATTAACATCCCTGGCTACCAAATTTTCTAAAAGTAACACTGCAACATATGAAATTTTTTAAATGGCATGTTTTTTGTAATTCAAAAAAAATTATTATTTTCTCTGCGTTCTAAATTTGATGTGAAAAATGCCTTGATCATGAAATCAATGTTTTGTTCATGTGATAAGTTAATACATAACTTTGTTGAACTTTATCACAATAAAATAAATGAGAAATATGTTAACTTATGTCTATTTGAAACAGAATTTCTACAATTTAGTTTCTCATGTTGGTTGAAGCACTAAACACGTATTCATACCTAGATAACACTTTGAGCTATAAGTTACATTTGATATGGATTGAAAATCTTTCTAAGACATTTTTATTGAAGAAATGGCTTCATATGAGGGATTCTTTATCTACATAAGTTAATAATCAATTAACAAATACTGGTGATGACATAAAATAAAACCAGATAGATATGTCAATTATTAAATGCAGTACAATTGTACCAGTGTGAATATTAACATGTATAAACCACAACATCCTTCAAAACAAAAAGGATATCTTCCATTTACATTGTTATGTACAACTGAGTTCAAAGATTGACACAGATTATCAATGAGTATTAAATCAGAATCAGTAATAACTGGATTTTTGTACGACTTGATGAAGGACAAAAAATTGCTTGAACAGATCATTTCTCTAATACAACAATTCTTAAACCGAGAGGCAATCCCTAAAGATCAAAGCAATGCAAGGAGACTGAAAATGCTAACTGGTACATTTCTGTACAATAGCATTAATATATAAACAAATAAGTACTTGATGTGATATGTTTAAGTCTTGAAATTAACAATGTCATTTTGATTTAGAGGAAGTATTAAAATTATGTGACTAAATGATGTACTAGTCATGCTTTTATTTCTTTCTATCATACTCCATAAAAAAGTTATTAAAAATTCACTCGCTAAAACTTAATTCATCTATTTCAGACATACATTCTATGATTCTATAAGGTTTAACTTTCAGTCGAGTTCAGAACAGCTGTCATCTACATACTGCAAATAGTCTTGCCCTGCATAAAGTAAGAGGCAGCTGGAAAGAAGACTGAATGCCACTCTCAATGCAGGAGAATGAGGAAGTAAGGTTTTGCCTAATCCCCATACCATGCATGATCCAAAGTTGAATAAAACTGACCCAAAAAGACTGTATAAGACAGCCCGGCTAACAGGAAGTTTTTTAATGTGCCTGCGAGAGTAAACATATAGGCCTATTCCAAGGTGCGCTTGAGCCCATAAGATATTTTTTACAACTTCATGCACATCTCCAAATGCTCTGTGGATGAAAACAAATATTTCAAATCATACAATTGAATGTGATCTTATAAATTTAATATTTACCAAATTACAGCAGATGTCATTTATGATTTTTACAGGAACTCATTTTATTTTATTCTTATGTTTTACATAAGTGTTTGTTTTAAACAATCATTTAATTTATAAAATTAGAATAAGTAATAAAAATATTAAATACTGATAATTATTTCATAAAATGTGAAACATATTTTTTTATTGATCAAATGCTAAGACTAAGATACACAAAAAATGAAAATAATAATGAGGTACCTGGAATATTTTCATTAAACTTTCTTCATAAAGCAAATTTATTTTTGTAAATCATATGTTATTTTATCTGTTACAGATGCTCATTCTATTCAGTACATGTTATCAGTACATTTTTTAGAATAATTGACTAAAATTTACATATTTTATATTAAGTGTTAATTAAAGAAAACAAAATTTATCACCATTTCAAATACAATTCAATGCTTTTACTTTTACAAATTATTTATATTTTACCTGTTTAAATTATTTTGAACTGGCAATCCAAATAAAAATGTTACATATCAGCCATGACTAAACACACTGGTTAAAAGGTAAATATAAATATCATTTGTTCTGAACACAGTCTGTATAAATGCAACTCACAGGCAACATGTGTGGGGTGAGAACTGATAAAATTGTTACATTCTTTGGAGAGTTTTAAGAACCGGCCAATTTGTACGATTAACCAGCCCTCAAAAATGATCAACCTTAACCTTTTCATATCTTATCAAAATAACTGAGGTAAAAGTTACATTTTATAATAATGTATATGCACAAGTAAAAATTAATTCATTAAGATTCATTTCTATTGTCCTGTTTTATATCCATAGTTAATGCCAATGCTCAAAGCATATAAATTATTATAAACCATAGAAAGAAAAAGACACAGGAGTTATTAGAATAATTAGATGAATGAAGTTGGAACATAGTAGTTCAGTGTGTGCACTTGGCTGGCATACCGATAGTCAGGGGTTTGAATCTCAGTAAAGGAAGGGATTTGTTCCCATGGGAAAGGGTGTCCCAAGGCCACCGAATGGGTATTTGATACTACACTGTAATAGGAAAAAATTCGGCTGGGTATTGTGGCACACAATTCCCACATAGACGTGGGGTGTGAACGCTGTGTCACTTGCTAACAGACTGACATGTAATAAAAGGAGCAGCTGTAATGTTTTTAAAAAATGAAAGAAAGAAAAGAGGGAAAGTTGGAGTGAGAGAATAGCAAGTAAGTCGCAGTAGAAAATGAGTATTTCTAACCTTTTTGGGAAATCTGAGTAGTTCCTGAATTGCTAAGACCATGTGGTGGTGCACCCTAAAATTATTTTGTTTGAATTTTATTCCCTTTTCCCTGGACGGTGACAGACTTATACTTATTAAGATAAATATACTAAGCTTTATTTATTTTTACAGCATAATAGCATGTGGTTTCATTTTTCGACTACCGCAAGACAAGCAGACAAGATCTATTTTTCTATCACTATTATTGTGCAGTCAAGTTGGTGTCAATTCAATGATTCTTGAACTGAAACGAACTTGACTTCATATTATAGAATAGTTTTGAAATTAGGTAGCCTAATCATTTATTTCAAAATCAGGCCATTATTTTTTATATCTATAAATTATTTTATGTTACAAATTACAATCTGAGTTGAGGTCCTCAAATTATAGGCCATATAATATATTAATTTATTTCAGTGACGGTAAAATGTAGAACTATAGCAAAATGGAAAAATATGATGTGAATATTAATACAGTCGGACCCACTTAACCCGAGCTCGGTTAGCTCGACCACCCTACTAACTTAACGTTTTTTATTGGAACCGCCAAATTCTCTCTTTGTCTTAGCATTTTCTCATCGGCTAATTCGATTTTTCTAAGTCGCCGAAACCTAATACCTCGAGCACAAAAGAGGGCCAAATTTGCACTCTGGCATTTTTAGTTCAAAACAGTGTTGACATCTCGCTTTCTTCAAGACTTCCGGCTATTGTGTGATTCTACGAGATTTCAATAAAAATTACCGGATGTTTTGCGTGTAATTATTAGTTCAACGTGTATCCATGGAGTATGTATTCACCCAAGGTACTGGAAAATCGCGTTAGAGGTCGTTAATCATCATTATTTTGCAGTGCATGTTATATCATTATTAAACTTGATTCATTTTCTGATGCATTAATCATTAATTATTTTATTTTTTAAGATAAACGAATATCTTTAGAAATGAAAATAAAGGTTTGTATCGAGAATCGACGGTGGTTTTGTGACAATTTAATTTGTCATTTACACATCTAAGCTTAATGATACTTAATCTAAATCTAAACTTAATCTAAATTTAGTCTAAAGTCTAAGTCCATGCAGTAGAATGAAACTGGTCAAAAGTGGGGGAGGGGGTATTATTAAAACAGTGCTTAATTATGATTGCATTTGTACCATAAGTGACACTAAGTATGGCAAAATGGTTTGGAACACTCAACTTAACCAAGCCCCTGTTTTAAACTCTATACCCAAAATTTGGCCCTAACCTACTGAAAAACTTTTCAGTGTGAGTGTGAGTGATTTCAATTTCAGTGAAATTATGTTTATAAGATTTACCTGTTGAACCAAAAAGGATTCATACAAGCCAGTGAAAAGTACCCATAGCAAACAGATCCAACACTGGGGGCAATCTTAAATCCAAAATCACTGGGTGTTATCAAAAATTCCGGGAAGAGGCGCATAAATTCCCCTCTACCATTTTCTTCATCTTCTTCATCGTATCCCATGTCTCGCAATAGTAAATTTTCCATGTCTATTTGGGATCTTCGTGGAGAAAAAGGATTACTGCTGTACTCTAATCCTTCGTTCTTCCCTTCACTTGGAGGTTCCCGATCCCCAGTATGTGAATACTCTCCACATGGAGCATTATTTCCGTCTACAGATCTTTCATCTGCAGGCTCGCCGATATTCAAGGTTGTGGGGGTCGCCATGATGTGAGTTTCAATCGAAATGACGTCATTGATTTAAAAAGTGTGAGGAAAAATAAAAAGCATCGTCAATCTCAATATTTTTTGACAAAATTTTTTCAATTTTTAATTTCTTTTTAATATTTTCCATCCGTAATTACAGTAAAGGCAGAGATTTTAAAATGAAAAAAATAGTTTTACTTTTCATAAGTAATTAACTTTTTGTACATTTTCACTTATATTAATTTAGTTTTATTTAGCCTTTTATTTTAATTTTAACTATTTTTTTTAATGGCTAAATGAAATAAATGAAAATGTACCATGACATTTTCATAATTAGAATTGAATCATTATTATTTTTAATTTGTTTTTGTCATTTGCGAATTGAATGCCATGTCTAGTAATTCATTTATTAGCATTTGTTTTATTTCTGTCTATTTATCTTCTTCTTATTAATCTTATTTGTCACAGACGCTCATACTCGTTCTATTAAAATAAAATACTAATTATATATAAATACACAAACAAATTGTGCAATTAAAACAATAAATTTGAGCTTTATTTTAAACTAAATCGTTTTAGTTTAAAATAAAGCTCAAATTTATTGTTTTAATTGCACAATTTGCTTGTGTATTTGTAGGCTATTTTATATAAAAGCTTTATCGCAGTACCATTCTGTATGATATATTACTATTAAAATAATGGGGGATGAGACTGCAACGAGGCTTTTAAATTAGTAAATGTATAACATATAAACAGGGTATGAGTATCGTATGAGTTAGCTTGACAGGACGTTACAAAACAGCGAACGTTTCGACAAAGAGCCTTCCTCAACAAACAAATACTACACAAATAAAACGAATATAACAAAGGAATTAAAAAACTTAGCTGTGGTGAAATCCAATCAGTCCAGTAGAGAAATAGTAAAGAGAGAATAGTAAGAGCTTATATAGGTGACAACCTAATTGATTGGCCACACCCACCCTCTCCTTTCCTACTATATAAGCTTTTACTATTCACCATGCAAGTCAGCTTGTAACTTGTAGATACTTCACTTCAGTATTCTTGAGTTTGAGCTAAGCTCTAACAGTGCTTAGCAAAATGGGGATTTGATCTTTTCGGAATTTTGGGACAAGAAGGTTCATAACGAGACGGATGGCAACACTAGGGGGGGGGGAATTGTTTTCCTTTCACGTTTCCCCACTCAACCTTTCCCGCTTATCTATTAAAAAAAAACAAGGAGAGCGATCTTATCGCCTGATAATCGGGAAATAGTACTAGTATTAGAGTATTAGTTCTATTCTCTCCTATGCCTATGTCTTTCTTATTGTTCTTTTAGATTATATTTTTGTTATATTTATAAGATATATATTATTTTGATTAGACATAAATACAAAAATGTTATTTTATTCTGTCATTTTAAAATTTTAGTTATTTTTTTAGCATTAATTAATTAATTAATTATTAATGCGTGAATAGAAATTAGAAAGCAATCAACTTTTTAACATACACGTATTAAATAAATATATGCAAAGAGTAGCAGCCCTTTGTTTTATATTATATATAGCCCGATAATGATTCGTAAGATTGAGGAAGATGGCGACATTCATGACCATCGATCTGATTAAATATCTGTGCAATTGTGGCAAAAAAAGCCCCATCTGTCGGATGTATTTATGCAAACATTGTTTAAAGTTAAGGTGCATAGATTGTGTGCAACATGAAGTAAGTGGTTAATTTTTTTATTTTAAAAGGAAATGTTTAGGTCTTAATTTTATTTAGTAAAATTAAATTATTATTTTATTAGATTAGAGCAGACGCAAAAAATCAAATTAGGCCTAATCATAAGTAATGACCCATTGAGTCACTCATCAATCATTTAATTAATTAATATACAAATTAACTATTAAATTACATCAATCATTATATAAAATATTAACATCCCCGTAGTGTTAGTCATTTGTCATTAGTAGTAGGCCCTATTCCTATGCCTATACTATAATTTATAGTAATAGTTATAAGTATAAGTTACAGTATAATAGTATAATATAATGATGAATATGAATAAATGATCATTTGACATTTGCATTTATCATGTAATTTTTATTCAAATTTCTTTGCATGGCCAGCATGGTTTTGCCAGTTTTACGGAATAGGCACTTGGATGAAAATTTTAAAACAAATTTAAATAGGCCTATTTAAAATTATAGGCTACAGTTTTATTTGGTAATCCCTTATTTCAGCGCATTTAAAATTTTTAGAGCAAAATAAATAAAATAACTTACTTTTATGAATTTAAACACTTTAATTAGAAATAAAAAATGTATTTAATGCTTTACAATTAGTTTTTCGTGTGTTTTGTTGAGTTTAAAGGGGTTTTTAACTTAGAAAAGGGTTTTTAAAAGCAGACTTCCAACAACAACAATGGCGCCGTTATTCACAGAAGATAGTGAAATATACACATTTTTATTTCCTACAAATCGTAAAATTTTAATTTTATTTCAAGAAAATAATAATGTTTTAATTTTAAAATAGATTTCATAATAATAATTAATGAAGTAAGTTTGAAAAAATGTTTTTTTGTTGACTTGAAATATAAAATGCGCTGAAATAAGGGATTACTGTTTAACCGTTTTATTTGATAGAGCCAGAGCCCAATGAATGGTTTAAGAAAACACCAAGAGGAATTTTCTAACTCAAGACAAGTGGTTCAAAATTTCATATCTTACTTACTAATGAGTCAGAGTCTAATGAGTCTAATGCGGTCCTCACTTTAACATTAAAATGTTTGCCCACCACAGTTCTATACTGTTACTAGTTCAAGTATAGTAATAGAATATAATGTTTATAAACTATAACCTACTGTAACTTGTAACAGTTGTAATCTTTTCTATAATCTCTAACGGTCATCAAAATACGGCCAGCTATGCCATTTCATCCAGCTGGTCAATTCTATTGGATCTTAAAAGATGAAAGTGCTTGATAGAACTTATGACATACAAGACATTTCATTACAAGTTACACTTTATAATACCAGATAAGCTTAAATGTGGGCGTGGGGAAAGTCCCGGCTCTTTATGCCTAAAATTTACCATTTTCAATTAATTATCCAGATTTTTTTGTGCATACATTAGTGCACAAGGTCTGTCTGATATAACTATATCTTTTATTAATCTATTTTATTAATTTATTATTAATTATTTTTAAGATTAAGAACCAAAATTGTTAATACTTATTTAAAGTCACCAGCCAGGACTATGAGTTTAATGCATTTAAAAAATGTGTTAACATTATATGCTCCATTTTGAACTACAAGTGTATTAAGATTAGAATCATAACTTTTAAAACATTTTGATTTTTGGTGTGGCATGAGGTCCTTATAAAGATAAATAATTGTATATAAATACCAATTCCTTTCTAGTATTGGTATGTGTGCTTAAAATTCGTCTGATTATCAAAAATATGGGTGGAAATTCCCCATTAAATTTTAGCTAATGTTATACTCATTCTTTAACTTTAAGGGTTTTTTCTTTCTAAGAACACAATCCTTTTTGTCTTTCCAACCGCAGGTTGACTCACCATATTGTCCTAGCTGTTTGGAAAGCATGCCAGTGGCTGAAGCAAAACTAAAAAAACACAGGTAACATTTAGCTATTTTTTACAGCATAAAATGGATTATTGCATAATTATTGTTATTTTTTTAAATGTCATTTGCTCAATTAAATATTTCTATTGTTGCTACAGGTAAGCTGTTAATCTCTAATGAGAATTATCTACTTTTAATTAGTTTATAATTGGAAATGCTATGCATACCAGCTTAATATTTTCAACTAATCTAGATGTAGCAACTGCTTTGACTGCCCTTTATGTGGTCACACCCTGATGACAAGGGCTACTAGTCAGGTATCTGTTAACCCTGATGACCCTACAAAATCAGTCACAAGGAAAATGTACTATATGGCTTGTGGGTTTTGTCGATGGAGCACTAGGGATGTTAATCTTCCAGATCAGAATGTTGGTAAGAAATTTAAATTGTTGTGTTTGTATCCAGGATCTTTCAAATCTTGGATAACTAATGAGATAGAATTTGCTGATTCTGCATTCGTTAAGTAGAAGTTAAATTTTTGTACTAATTTCTAGGGGTCTACCGATATCTGGATATCGGCAATATCGGTATCGGTAGCATGTAAAGGTCCCGATATTGACGTCACCGATATTTCATAATAAGTGAAATTTTGACCCCCCCCCCAAAAAAAAAGAAACAAAAAAACTATCATTTAGATTTACAATATCTCGACAAATTAATATATTGACCCCGATACCGGTATTGAAATAGTCAAAAGAGTTCTAGTATTAATATGTGCAGCCACGATACTGTGTGCCATGTGCTGGGATATTGTTTAGGTATCGACCGATTTTCGTATACTCAGAAATACTGTGTAAATAGTGCCGATGCCAAGTATACCGTAATTGCTATAATAAAATGTATAACATGTAAACATTATGTTCACGTAATTGCTCTAATACTAACAGCAAAGATGCACGCAGAATCGCAGATGTCTAAAACATTTCGTTTCGTATGGAATAACAAAATGTACCTTGTGCAGACTTGCTGTCATTGGCAACCATTCAACCTTCAACCTCATTTTCACTTATTACTATTAATTTGTTCTCATCGTTTCATTCATAAAAGGTGGCCGTGTGCAAAAGCCATTAAACTATTGGTTGGAATTAATAATTATGAGTCAAGGTTGAAGTTTCAAAAGGACTTCCTAATTTTGCTTGTAAATTTTTATAAAGGATTGTTCGTTTTGTTATGAGTCCTATGTAGGTCATGATCTGGAACTTGTAAACACATCGGAAACTTTGTTTCGGGGAGCAAAAAAATCGGTAATATCGGCAAAACTGGATATCGGTAGACCCCTTAATTATAAAATATAAATAATTACGAGTGATAAATTTAAGAATGCCGTCATCAAATATGACCCCTGTTATTTTTGTCCTAACAAATACTCATATCGGCACTCATATCGGAAAAAAATATCTGTAATATCGGCAAAAATGCACATCTGTAGACCCCTAATATTTTTAATAATTACGAGTGATAAATTTAAGAATGACGTCATCAAATATGACCGCTGTTATTTTTGTTCTAACAAATACTCATATAGGCACTCATATTAGTAATATCGGAAAAAAATATCGGTAATATCGGCAAAAATGCACATCGGTAGTCCCCTAATATAAAAGATAAATAATTAGGAGTGATACATTTAAGAATGATGTCATCAAATATGACCGCTGGTTTTTGTCCTAACAAATACCCTATCGGCACACATATCGGAAAAAAATATCGTTAATATCGGCGAAAATGCATATCGGTAGTCCCCTAATATAAAAGATAAATAATTACGAGTGATAAATTTAAGAATGACGTCATCAAATATTACCGCTGGTTTTTGTCCGAACAAATACTCATATCGGTACTCATATCGGCAAAAAAAATATCGGTAATATCGGTATCGGCAAAAAGGCATATCGGTAGACCCCTACCAATTTCACCACTAAAGTTTGAGGAAAATTAAGAAATAAATGTTAAAAATTTCCAATCACAATTAACCTTTCCACTGCCACCCTTATTTCTGTTATTTTATATTTGTATCATTTACAAAATATTAGAATTATAAAAATACACAAATATTTTTTTAAAATTTTTTAAAAAATTTTTTATATGTGTGATATTTCTGATATATAATAGTATTTTTATTAGTCGTAAATTTTAATCATTATTTTAATCAATCATCATTGATCATCATTTTTTTTTATCTAAGCCACTGGAAACTGGCCAGTGCTGGAAAACCCCCATGCCAAGCGCGTAAGTACAGCTAAAGGCTTTTATCTTGACTTCAGACATATACATACATATATTATTTCAAAGTCATTTTTACCATCAAAATTTCTTTATTTCCTTAGATTTCAAATCTTTTGGAAAACTATAAACTGATAGCTCAAGTAGAGAAGGCTGAAAGGGAGCGAAAAAAGTATGTGAAACGTAGGAGCCATCTTTATCTTCAGGTATGATATTTAATGGTTTTGAATTATTTTTCCTTAATCTTAAGTTTTTTAGTGTAAGGAGCATATGAATCTTTTTTTTAAAAATTGACTCATAAAATTATATAATTTGAACAGGAAAAGTACAACATGTCTCCAGCAATAGTAAAGAGAAAGGGTATGGCTTCTTTTTCTAGTTTAAGGTAAGCTCCTCAAACTGTAATACTCACACTGTGTTGTCTGTATTATGACAACTCTTATAGATTTCATTTGCTTACAAATTGTCCTTTGACTTTCCTTTCTATCTGATTTTAGAGTAGGCTGAATACTGAAAAGGAGTTAAAGTTCATTCATGCATTTTTTCTTAACCTTTTAGTTAGCATTTTTAATGGTTACTTGCAAACAGCTTGGCTGCTTTTTTCGAATCATTTTTAAAGTAATGCATGGATTTAGCTGATTTTTTCTATAATGTACAAAGTACAAAATACAGTAGAACCTGATTATGTCCTTGGCTGCCAAAAGGGTTGCCAAAAAGCGTTATGATGACCGAGATAAACAAAAAGCCAATGTGGTGGCATTATATCAACATGTCTGAAATTTCATTATGTACATTATGTGCACTGATAAATGAGAATGTACATGAATGTGTCTTTGAAGAAAAAAAATTTACGGAGCACACAACCATCTTTAATCAATAAAACTAGTTGTGGAGACATAATGAATTAATGGTTGCCAAATGCTAAGTATTCTGGACACTGTACATTGTGGTATTTTAAAGTTAAATCTGGAATGTTAACTGTAACTTCAATGCCTCCCTATTAGGGTAATACATGGAGTTCAATTTTAGGTTTGTCCTAGTCAAATCTTTAAATAAACATTAGATTTTAATTTAAAAATAATTCTGGAAAGTTGGCGACGGATGAAAAATAATTTTACTTTTTTAAAAATAATTATTTAATCAGAGTTTTGCTCTTTTTAAAATATCTTTTTACATATTTTGTTTTCAACTCAATGAGTTGGCGGTAATTGTACAAGAGAGCTTAACACATTGTCACCAATGGATGACACAGGATGCTTTCATGTCACCGCCACGCGCTTCCGATGGCTCTCTTGCCCGGTCATCTGCAACTCATCGACATAACCTACGTTTAATGGCAATTTTGCCATCTTTTGTACTTGAAATATTAGAGTTCATTGACATAAAAGAAGTGATATAACCTTTGAGAAAGTGCTAAAACATAGGGAAAATTAATAGGGTTGTCGAGTTAACGTACGTCAAGAAAATCTGGTGTAACTCTATCCATATTATTCATATTATTCCTTATAAATGAATTGTATCTTATAAAATGTCACCCACTAATCCTGTATAGGTAAACATTATTTTCCTATAGTGAATTTTTTTACTTTCAGTTTAAAGGAAGGGGATAAACTTCCAGATGATTTAGAACAAAGTCAAACAGTAAGCACCTTTGATCCCCTGCCAACAGAGTTTTTCACTCAGCCAGCTGCTTTAGATAAAAGTGAGTATACAGTGAATGAGTTACATGCATTACATTATTTTTTTTACATGTACTTGTTTATGCTTTCCCTTTTCTCATTATTTATAAGAAAAGATTATTGTAGGTTCTTTTTATCATTTACTCAAAATTGTTTGGGTTTTTTTTTAATTAAGTAACTTTTCAGAACATCTGCCAATTTAAAACATAGTCTAGTCTCAAATGCTTCAATTAACTACAGTCAATTAGAAGTAACTTCAAATTTATGCATACATTAATGTCTTCTTGTTTCCTAAGTTACCAAGCTGACTCATAGGTTTATGTTACCCGAGTTCCAGCCAGATGAGGCATCCAAGCTACATCCTGTACGCAAGCATCTGCTGATGAGGAAGTCTCTACGCTGTGGGGTGGGCTATTTCGATAGTTCTCTTTAGTTATTTAACCTGACTAGTTGTTGAATTAAAAGCAAATCATAATTTTAATCAAATATTACAAGCAAACTCTGGGGTAAATTATTTTAAAGTTGTTTTTTTTAATCATCCTGTGTCTTTGCATTTTTAGTAGCTAATTTAGTTGGTTTTTTTTTAAACATAGCTTATTGTGAAACAAAATGTCTAAAAGGATAGTCAATGTTAATTTAATCAAACATTTATGTTCCGACTCAACATGATAAAAATGAGGAGCAGCTTTTCCACCAATATTACATTGTTGTTTTGATTTTAATTCTTGCACGGTTCATACTTTTGATCAAGTCTATATGATTAATAGTTCCAAATGTATCTCTATTGTAGACTTTGGAACCAAATAATGCAACAATTGCTTCATCTGTATATGCATACTTAAATAATAAATAGCTGCATTAATCTGCAATAACAAAGTATTAAAGGGCTTTACCATGTTGTTATGGTAAGGTTTTGTTTTCTGATAAATACATATTATGCACTCTCGAGTTAGATTCGTCCATACTTAAACAGTGATGTGTTGTTTTTTTTTGTTTTCTTTTATTTGTCATTTTTTCTTGGTTTTCATTTTACTGCCATTTAGGAATGTGAGCACAATTTGAGTAAAGCTGACTTCAATCCCAACTCTATTAAATTTAAAATACAGTTGACTGCATTGTAAGTATGCTTGTAATCAATTTGTGTAAATAAATTTGAAATTTTTAAGTAAGAATATATCTTCAGTTTTGAGTAATGAGATGTTCATAGATTACACAAAGGTGGGAAAGAATGGGATGTAGTGTCATTTCATTTTCATTTACTTTGATTAATTTATTTGCTAGATGGGGTTTTCAGAATGTGTAAGTAGAAATTTGCCCACATTTTAAAAAAAAATTATATTGAAATTATCTGTTCATATATCCTTTAATGCTTTAGTTTTATTAGTGTGACAGTTAAATGATTTTGTTTAGATCTCCTGTGTCCACATTAGCACGTCTGTAGGTAAAACATGATAATGTGAATCCCAATTAATTGGTCTAATAGTAGTAATAGATGATCTATGATAATAATAATCAAATAGACAGGACAATAATAATAGACTTCTCAAAATCATTTGATAAAGTTCACCATTCTAGTTTACTAAAGAAAACTTAAATATTTAGGCAGCTCTGGTCCCATACATCATTGAATCCAAGATTAACTTTTTGGTAGAGAGCAAAATAATAAATTAATCTAAAACAGTAAACACAGAGTTCCACAAGGGACTATCCTTGTTTCCTTCTTCTTCCTAATTTACATAAATGATTGACCCAACAGCATCTCATCAGGAACAAAAGTTAGGTTATTTGCTGATGATTGTACAATCTATTGAGCAATTAAATCAAAACAAAATAGTGAAATCTTACAATAAACCTAAATGAATTACAAAAATAGGAAACTTATTGGAGTATGACTTTCCATGAGTATGACTTTCCATCCAGTGTCAACTGTAAAGGGTATTTAAAAAAAGAAAGAAATGCCTACTATTAAATACATGGAAGACAACTAATCACAATTACAGATGCTAAGTAATTCGGAGAAATAATAAATGAGAAATTATAATGGAATTCCTATGTCAATGAAGCAATTGAAAAAAACACAAAACTTGAGGCTTTATAAATAGAAATGCTTACAAATGTAATAAGAATATACATGTACAGTCAAGCTCGGTTAACTCGCACACCCTATTCAGTCGACGTTTTTTATTGGAGCCGCCAAATTCTCTCTTTGTCTTAGCATTTTCTCGTCGTTTAATTCGATTTTTTTAAGTCGTCGAAACCTTATAACACAAGCACAAAAAAGGGTCAAATTTGCCACTTAACGTTGGTTATCTTGATCCCCATGACCAATCGCCAGCTTTTGAAAATGTTAGCTATGATTTTTTTATAACCAAGGGAAGGGACCGATTTTCTGCCTCACCAGGGTCTGCTGGTGACGTCACAGCCCGCTTGCATTTAGCTCTCAGCGCTGTGTTGCTTCTGGTACTATGGCAATCACCAGCTTTTGAAATTCTTAGTTATTTTATAACCAACAACGTTCAGGCCTGTGTTGCTTCTGGTACTATGCCAATCACCAGCTTTTGTTCTTCTTAGTTATTTTATAACAAACAAGGCCACACAAAAAGATTCAGCCTTGCAAGGTGTGCTGGTGACGTCACAGTCCGCTTGCTTTCAGATACTTTTTAGAGCTGTGTAAGAATGAAATGTTTGCAATGTTGGAGAATATAATAAAAGTTTGTATCAATAAACAACGTTGGTTTTTATTTTAAATTTGTAAATTTCTGCTGTTAGTTGGTGCACATATACCTTTTGTTGTTAGCAAACATGTATGTACATTTTTATAGCCTGCCGATAGCTTCATCAAACAAATAACGGCAAAAAAACAGACAGTTTTACCCACCCCCACTCTAAGTGCATTGTAAGCTGAGGGGATCGTATGGAATAACAAAATGTACCGTGTGCAGACTTGTTGTCATTGGCAACCATTCATCCTTCAACCTCATTTTGACTCTATTACTACTGCTTTGTTCTCATTGTTTATTCATAAGAAGTGGCCGTGTGCAAAAGCCATTTAACTATTGGTTAGAATTAGAATTAATTAAAGTGTGTCAAAGTTGAAGGTTCAAAAGTTCAAAAGGAGTTCCTAATTTATTTGTGTACATGAGTAATATATAGGTCATGATAGACAAATAACAGCAACGCCGTTGTGTAATAAAAACCTCCAAAAACTCATGCATGTACATTATCATTTATTAACGCTTGTGATGGGACGATACCAAAATCATAGGGTGCTTACTGTAAACAAAGCTCCCCAGATTTTAAAATATATAATATAACAGACTACAGACAGTTTACCCACTCTCAATCTCCCACACCATTGTTGTTGGTTAGTCCGATTAGCATCAAGTTACCGAAGGAATACTAAGTCCATTGTAAGCTGAGGGGACGGACCCAAAGAAGATGATTAGGAAGAGAATGGTTCGGGGACAATGAGGGGATGTGTAGGTTACTTATTTGTGTAGCTTTTAAGGAAAGTCACCCAAGTGCCTTCTAAGGCACAGTATTGCTCAATCTGGTAATCACCGCAAGACGGTGCGCGCGGCGGCGTGGTGGGCAGGACTAGATGAATTCGTTATAGTTATGTACTAGGGAAAAAAAACTGCGCTGACGCAACAAAGGGTTATATTTAAAATTAAACGGTCCTTAAAAACGAACTGTCTTAACAACCTTAGGAAAGAGTGAAGAAATAGGGTCCCGATATTCCGATATGATTCTGATTAATCGTCCCATCACTAATAACGCACAACGCGTACATAAAGAAATTTCAAGCTCATGTTAATATTTTGCCGCCATATTGGTTTTTGTTTTAACCCGATCATCGGTTATCTCGATGCCATTTTTCATACCCCAACGCCGTCGACTTAACCGGTTTTGACTGTAAAACTAAGATGCTACCTTACTGTAGTGAGACCTGTACTAGAATATGCATTTTCTGTATCCACCAAAGACAACAGATAAAGTAGAACCAATTCAGAAAAGAGCAGCAATATTCATACTGGAGAATATTCAAAATTGACAAGAGTAACACCATTAGTCAAATCATTGGACCTAGAAACACTAAAGGATAGAACAACAAAGTAGTAATAATACATAAGTTAATTAATTAATTTGAACATGGACATATGATGATGGAAATATAACACAGCAATAATCTAATAAAACTCTGAGATAGACATAGGGATAAAAACACTCCAAGAACAATAACAAAGACATAGAACTTCTCATTATCCCTGTCTGGAAGTCAGGCATGGAATGGGTAGCATGATCAAACCAGGAAAACCAACACATTATCAACATTAAATACTCTGTTATTAAAAATGCAAAACTAGACTTAAACAATGGATAAGCGTAGGTTGCAATAATCTTTTGTATAGGAGTGTCTGTAATAGATAAGATGAGATTATATGTCAATAGATTCAAAATAGTAGCCAGTAAAAACAAGATATTACTTAAATTTACTGTCCAAGGATTTTTTTCTGATATTTGTACTATTTGTCATTGTTTGTTTTTTTCTATAAAATTACACACCCAATTTTTGTCAGAACTTTAGTTTATTGTTTATTATTTTCATACCAACCCATTTTATCATTCATTTTTTGTAATCTAGTAAAAACAAAATTAAACATTTCATCAGTTAAAACATATAATAAAATCTGCATTTTTCTTTACTCATCAGGCATTGGATACCTGAAGTGAGAATAATGACACCATCTACCTTCAGTCTGAATAAGGTCAGTTCCAGAATACCGTATTGACAAAGTGCTACTCTCCTGTTAGTGTCATATTTTTAATGTTATCACCCAATCAAAACTTTTCCCAAAATAGGGACAAAATTTAAGTTGTAGGACCTTATAAATTGTTATAATTTTTTTAATTAACAAAATTAACACACAAAAAACAAGCTAAGAAACTTTATTTTATGAGTAATATTCAATTTACAAATGATAATAATATTGTAATAGGACTCTTTCCTTCAGGTGAAGCTGTTGTGGTTCTATTATGTGTGTTGTTACAACATTTTAAATTTAAATCTTATTTTCTTTCTTTGTTTCCAGGAGACTATTGTTACTTTGACCTTGAGTAATCCATCAGTGTTTAACACAACTGTAGCTTTATCTCAGATTGACAATGAGACGGACACTGACTTCAGTACAGCAAAGGTTGGTTGCTGTCTTCACAATCTAAGCAACTTAAGATTATATTCTTGGATTGACCAGGATAAATAGAAGTGTTCCTTCATTAAATTTTTAATCATCTTCAACTCCATTAACCATTTACAGCATTAAATTATGCAACAAGTAAGCCTAATCAAAAGTCATTTTGAAATATTTCTATATTTATTCTATTTTTCATTTCTTTTAAATAAAAATGGTTGATCTGCGAAAACAAAAATTGAATACCCTCATCAGCCAACATTTTTATAACTTTTGTTACTAACTGAAAGTGAAAATTTTGTTTAAGATGATATAAAAGTTTTGAATTAAGAGAATACCATATATACTCATTCTATAGTCTGTTCGTTCATAAGCTGAACCCCCCCCCTCTTTTTGAAGAGAAAAGTATTAAAAGTGTATAACCCGCTCGCAAGCCAACCCCCCAAAAATAATACCACAGCGTTAAAAAATAATACATGCTAAATCAGTCATTATGATTGTTAACTTTGTACTACTTATCTTTGTCTTTGTGCTCTTTTTTAGGCAAGAGTTACCAGTATTTAAAAAAAAATTTATATGATAAACAGTGGCGAAAGGGCGTGCATTAAAATTCCTTGTTCAAAACAAAATTTGTAAAACAATTTATAAAAACATTCACGAATATTAAATAAAATTATTAAATAAGGGGAGTGCAGATGTTTAATAATATTTTATAGCTTCTGGTAGAGCAGTCGAATCTTGTAGAATGTATACAAGGACCTTGATGACCTACAATAACACCGATATTCAATGTACATGCAGAAATCACCCATGACCCGCTCATAAGCCAACCCCCAACTTTTCCCCCTAGATTTTGTCCAAAACAGGTCGGCTTTAGATCAAGTATATACGGTATTTTATTCTACTATTACAACAGTATTTTTCTACAAATAGTTGTTAAAGAAAATTAAGCTGTGTTAGTTTTTATTTCACGTTTTTTTACAATTTCATTAATAGCTGAACCTGAACTTACTTTCATATTATTTAGGACTTTACACAAAAATAAAGAAAGAATAGGCCTTACCACTTTATGCTTGGCATAACTTTTGAGATTTTTTAAAGTCACAGTTGTTAATATATTAAAAACCGTTTGACCAAATTGTGTTTGACTGACTTTCCATTTTTTATTCACTAAATAATACCACCAGGTAAAACATTGCAATAAAATATACCAGATATGATGATTATCACAGATCTGTGTGTCATTTAAAATTTTAAATATATATGATTATAGTCTTGATATTTGTATCCAATTAATCTAGGTTGAGCTTCCCAAGAAAGAGATCGTCCTTGCTAGCAGAGATGAGGCGTCTATGCATGTCTATGAGGAGAACACTGCATCTCATGACTTTAAAGATGATCCTAAGTAAATATTTATTAAAAACTCTAAAATCTTTTCTTTTACTTCTTGTTTAATTGCACAGAATAACAAATGTTGATATTTTTAAAAATATATTTTAAGGGTGTGGGGTGAGAGCTGCAGTTAACTTTATTCAAACATTAAATAGAACTGTGGCAAAATATTGTAATGATTCAGATTGAACATATTTTGGGGGTGCTGATTAATTCTTCACAGTGACGTACATGCAATGATTATTAATCCAAATAAAAATAACGGAATAGACAACCAGAATGAATATTCTATGTATATAATATATAAAATCATTGAAATACTTTTCATAAAAAGTATTATTGACTTTTTTTTTCTTCTTTAGGTTAATTGCTTTCCGTAAAGGCAATAAGGTGGGATTTATAGTAAAAGTCACACCCTTTGTCAAAGATAGTGATGTGAAGGTAAATAATACTTCTGAAATATACATGTCACCTTATGAAATTATTTTGTCTTTGTTTTCCTTTTAAAAAGATTTTTCATTCTTAAGGAAAAATATATTTTTCCAACATTAGGTGCACAAAGATACATTTATATCTCATCATTTTGATTAGCTTACTTTGCTTCCAAACTCACTTTTTTATCTAATTTCTAACACTTGGTTTTCCAGATTTGCTTTCTCCTGAAGCATGAGTTCCGTAACACAACTGTTGCAGCCCTGCAAAGTGAGTCTAAAGAACCAGAGATTGTTTCGCTGGAGCACAAAGTATATCTGTGTCTAGGAACAGTTTAACAAACCCTAAGACATTTCCTAATATTAATATTCTTTGTATCTTGGTTAAATTGGAAAAAAAATAATGTAACTTGGATTAGGCTTTGGATTACTTATCAATGTCACAGCCATTTTGTGGAAAGAATTTGCTTTTTTAACTTTTAAAACAAAAAACCCAATGTATTACTTTAGCTAGTGGTCAGTTGGTTTGAGACCTGCTATTGTTAAGCTATTAATTGCACTGGTCTGCAATGTTGCCATGAGTGTGCCTCATTCAAATAGCTGATGTTAAGAACCTTATAAAATTGTGCTGACTTTTTCAGTGTACTGTAGATCTTTGTTCTAAACCAATTTTAACATTTTAGATTAATGTGAAGGGGATTTTCTAATATTATCAATTCAATAATTTTTTCCTATGTTTCAATAGAGTGTATGGTTTCTTCCCCATGTATAACTATCACTTTGATTTAGATGAACAGGTATTTATTGGATAAGCTGTGGTGGGATCAAGTGCAATGGATTTATATTATTATTGCTATTAGATTATGTATCAATTATTTGATAAGTGGTAATGATCCACCATTTGTTTTGCTATTTTTTTTTACTGAATTAGGGAGTTATAAACTAGATCATTTATGGTATGAATTGAAAAGCTCCTATTTTCTGGAAAGAAACTTTGTACTTAAGCTTTATATAATTATTTGGTAATTTTGAGTAGAAATGGATTGTAACTTTGCCAGGTTGGAAATTTGTTTTTTCATTATTAATAATAATTATTAATCAACTACCTTTTCCTATTCATTTATGTGTTCAATAATATTCATCATCATCATCAAAGTTTATTTAAGGAATATTTTTTTATATTTTATTCTTCTTTATTAAAAAAATTACTGTAATGTGCTTATTTTTTACACATCAAAACTTCTCAATATTTTTTAAGCAATTTTTGTCTGTCTGATTTCTATCATACCACCACTCATAACTGTAGCTTCTTGCAATGGTAAAAATTATGTTAATACTGCAGCGTTAAATGTTGCTGTACTATGAAAGACTGGAGTTAATCACAAGCATTTGGACAAAACAGTTTTATGAGCCTTGAAAATAGTTCTCTGTATGATTATCATAGTCAATAGACAGTCTATAGAGATGTGGTTACACTACTGTGTCAATCACTCCATGAGAAGTTAGTTGTTTGTTTGTGAGGCAGTTTAGAGCCTTGTTAAAGTTAAACCCATTTGTTTGTGAGACAGTTTAGAGCCTTGTTAAAGTTAAACCCATTTGTTTGTGAGACAGTTTAGAGCCTTGTTAAAGTTAAACCCATTTGTTTGTGAGACAGTTTAGAGCCTTGTGAAAGTTAAACCCATTTGTTTGTGAGACAGTTTAGAGCCTTGTTAAAGTTAAACCCATTTGTTTGTGAGACAGTTTAGAGCCTTGTGAAAGTTAAACCCATTTGTTTGTGAGACAGTTTAGAGCCTTGTTAAAGTTAAACCCATTTGTTTGTGAGACAGTTTAGAGCCTTGTTAAAGTTAAACCCATTTGTTTGTGAGACAGTTTAGAGCCTTGTGAAAGTTAAACCCATTTGTTTGTGAGACAGTTTAGAGCCTTGTGAAAGTTAAACCCATTTGTTTGTGAGGCAGTTTAGAGCCTTGTGAAAGTTAAACCCATTTGTTTGTGAGAAAGTTTAGGGCCTTGTTAAAGTCAAACCCATTTGTTTTTCATTGAAATAATTGGATTCAAACGTCTTTTCATATTTATTATTTTTTCGTTGTCAATATAAATATAAACATAGATTTGTTAGTTCAAATGTATTACAAGTGAGATCAGATGATTAGAGCAGTGTAGACAATTTCTAATGGGACCGTTGAAATTTATTTGCGATGACTTTACTGAAATGTCATCTTTCAGATTTGAGAACCTTATAGGAATCGCATAACTGAGGATGTAATTTTGTAAGCATCACTTTTATCACGCTAGCATTCTCCAAGTGGTATGTCAAATAATACATTTGTATCTCTCACTTTACAAGTTGAGATGTTCTACAAGAGAAAAATAAAAGAAGAGAACTGGATGAACTTGAAAATATTAGTACTGTCAGTTCATACATTGTATTTTTGATTATATCCATTTAAACTTTCCCTGATATAGTTTGGTTATAAATGGAACTTAAAACGTCATCAGTTTAATTTTCTTCATATTAAATCACTTAATGTCATCACCTCAAAGCTATGATACTGTTAAGTTAACTTCACAAGGAATGGACCCATAATGTTGCAGTGAGAAAGGAGTACAAATGTATTCAATATTTAACTCAATCTACAAACTATCTGTAGGGAACATATAACAACTTCTTGCCAATTGGAGATGGTTCTTTTCAAATTATGCTGATGCTTCAGGTTTTATTGTACTTGTGCTAGTGGCTTGTCATCCTTCTAGGCTAATAAAAACATGTTGACTTAAACTTTTGTGGAGTGTTTATTTAGAGGTGGTCTGTGTGTGTGGGGGGGGGAGCTGGATGTAGTGGATTTTGTTGAGGTGCCTTACCTGATTATGTACAATATGCACAAATTAATTTTCTGTTTACCCAAAAATTAAATAACAAGCTTGGACAGATGACGGTTGGGAAAAAAACAGCCCCTCTAGTGCATACCGGCTGTATTTTGAAGACTTAGAACCAATTCCTGTTTCCAACCTTTCACTTTCTTCTGGCCGGGGCGTAAGGTTACACATACACTACGCTTGTGGCGGTAGAAATTATACAGTTCATAGCTAACGTCATGAAATTCTCTACAGTTTTCATTCAAAATTGAATTTTTAAACGCGGGTGGGAGGGGGGGGATAGTGGTAAATGAAGCTAATTTTTAAGTACGCAAATGAAAAGTGGTTTTTAAGAAATACCCCGCCTGTTAATTCACCTCCGACGGACCAGATGGGTGAGGGCAGTCTGAAGTTGCCAGTCCGACAGGTGCTGCTGCTAAGGCATCCCTTTGAAAAAGATAAATACTCATTCTTTTCGTCTTTCGGGGAACAGCAGTCAATCAGCGTCAATATGTGCGGTCCTACCATGCAGAAGCGTCACTAAAGGGGTTGCAGACCGCACTGGGTGACACCATCACAAGGGGACACACCGAAATGTAAAATTATGTATGATCCCGTTATTTTGGCACTGGAAGACTTGTAGGAAACATGAAGTACGTCACGCTCCAGAGGGGGGGAGGGGGTGTAAGAAAGTGTGACAGGGGGAGGGGGTGTCCGGCCATCTGTGACGTCACGGTGTTTTATATTAAATTTTAATTATTTTGTTAATAAAACACAATTTTTGTTCGAAAGTGTGACGCACTTTAGTGGAGTTAAAAATGGTCAAAAATAGCGGGACGTACTTTATGGACGGCCCCCTATGGAGTAAGTCGTGAGGCGGTGACACCATGAACTGCCGCCCTGGGGGACACCAACACTACTGCCTTTCTGTTACCATGAATATTTGTAGTCTACAAGAGTTCTACGGGCATCTCTATCCTGGGCATCTCCTGGGCCATTCAGTCTCTTTATCGTCCCAAGGTTTGGCCAAGTTTCTTGATTTCTTCTTCCACATCTCGGGGCCAAGTGTTTCTCGGACGGCTTCTTTCCATTATTCCTGAGGGATTCCTTGTGCAGTAAAGGGCTATAGACTAGGGCCACACCCAGAGTATGTCGTGCATCGTGGCCTGAGGATAGCTGCATCACTTCCAAGACTCCAAGATCACAACCGATCCATCTTTCATAGCTGATTCTTAGTATGGTGTGATTAAAGTTCCTCATCTCAGATGCTAATTGTGCAGTCTCCCACGTCTCATACATAGTGCGTACACTAAATGCTCCAATGACGATGGTGGTCCTGGTAAAGATGATGGTCGTCGGCCTACCAGATTTTGACTTGAACTACTTTGCACCATACAATCCACAGCTAGGAATCTATCCACACGCAGGACATCAATTGCTGGAAAATTCCCATTTTTCCTGAGGAAAAACCCAGAATTTTTCTCATCTGGCAATTGCAAATTAATGTAATTAAATATGCAGTAATCGAATTGAGCTATAAAAAATCTGTTTTTAATTGTTTTATAGTCTATATTTAATATAAATAATGTTCAATTAATTAATTGTTTGGTCACTTGCGACTAAATGCTAACATTCCTTGATCCTATGAAATTAATAAATAAATAAAATTAGCTACGAATAAGAGTGCACCAAGTAAAACACTTTGAATATACATCAAAGTTCTGCACTTTCATTAACGTCTTGTTTATCTTATCTGTTACAGACGATAGTTTGCGTCCTACGCTTATCCATGGTTTATGTCTTGTCCAATGTTCCCTTTAAGCTGCGCGGTTGCGCGGCCGCGCATTTATCTTACCAACGCCGCACAGCAGTTTAGAATTACCGCGCAGAAAATTTTGTAAAATATTGCACAAAAAGTGGATGCTGTGCAATGTGCAACTTTACACAAGAGTTTTTTCACTTTGCACACGAACCAACGAACCTTAGAGGGAACATTGGTCTTTTCTTGCATTTTTATTTGAGTTTTAAATGTTGACAGAGTTTTTGTTTTCCTGTTTCCCTCAGGCAACCCATTCCACGTCCGAATTCCGGACGGAAAGAACGAGAATTTGTATGTGTTTGCTCTTGCATAGGGGCCGTCCATAAATGAGATCACGCGATTTTGGTCGATTTTTCACCCCCTCCCCACTCGTCACACGTCGTCACTAAAAGTTAGACCACCCCCCCTTTTCTCCAATATTACCTCCAATATTATAAAGCTTTGCCCCCCCCCTAAACATGTTCCCTATTTGAAATTCATTGAAAGTGAGCATGTTTCAAATCAGTTTTTTTGTCATTCAAGTATTTATTTAGTGTAAGGCTGCATTCTAATATCGTAACACGCGTGAAGCCATGTAAAACGTCATTAAATAAATAGTAGTGGTAATAGAAAACAATCAAATATTAAGGTGGAACTTTTATTTAAAGTTGCGCATTTTGACGTGACTTCACCATTTTTAAACTCCCCCTCCCCCTCGTCACACATCCTCACAAATGTGTGACCCCCCTCCCCCCCCCCTTTTTTTCTCTAGGTGCGTGACGTCATTTATGGATGGGCCTTAGTACAGAGAATAAGAAAAGTGTTTTTTATCGCTTGACTATCTGTTAAATTTTGTTTGCTGAGAAATGCTTCGTGTTGATATGTTCTTTGCCATGCTTAGTCTTTTTCAGATTTACCAATTACCTGTTTCAAAACTTCCTTGTTAACATCGCCCGATACTGATTGCATTGATTAAATTTTAAATAGCTAAGAATACGCTTATTAGCAAAATTTGAAAATACCCCGAAGAAGAAACCGGTGAAATTGAATTGTGAATTCTTTACTGGTTCAATTTTTATATTTTTGAATCAATCACATATTTTCATACTTATTTTTTTCTGCAAACACTTAACACGAGTTATTATGAATTTTATTAAAATTAATAATAATTATGCATATAATCCGTATATATCAGTGATGGTGAACCTATGGCACGCGTGCCACAGTCGGCACGCAGAGCCTCATCAGCCAGCACGCGACTCAAAAATTACTTCCTTAATAAAACCATCTATAAAGCAAAACCCCCATTTTCGGATTTCATTGTAGTGTTGGCACTTATGCTATGAATAAGTGGGTTTTTGTTGCATTTTGGGCACGTGGCCCCAAAAAGGGTAGCCATCACTGCATGGTTTATATTATATACTGTCATATTATTTTGGTTTTTCGTGAAAGGAAAAAAAATACATAATAATAAGTATATTATAAAGGTAATTTGACACACGAAGTCTTGGAATGATTTAGTTACAAGATCAATGATTTCCTTCATCCCGCAAGGAGGGCTCAAATCGGGTCAAAAAGGATTTTTGATTTTTGTGGTGATGCTGGCTGAAACAATAGATGGCGAAGTTCTAACAAAAAAAAATTATTTCTTTTACTTGTCTTGAAGTCTTATCAGTCAGGGGTCGGGAAACTTTTTGTCTGAGAGAGCCATAAACACCACATACTTTGAAAAGAAATTCTGTGAGAGCCATACATTATGTTTAAAACTAAAAATTCAAGTAAATGTGTCCATTTTGTATAATTTCAACACTAAAAGTACTATCTCTGAATTCTTTTTAATAACATTGTTATGCTGATTTTTTTTAAACATGCAATTAATATGTAGATCAAAGGAGTCTGAAGAATTTTTTTTTATAATCGAACATTTGTCTGAGAGCCAGATGCAGCCATCAATAGAGCCACATACGGCTCGCGAGCCATGGTTTCCCGACTCCTGTCTTATCTAATTAAATATGTTACTAATCTATAATACAGTTGCCTTAATAACTGATTCTTTCATTCATTCCATAACTCTGGAACGCGTTGAAGTAACCCAATTTTAAGCGTGCCACTTTTATTGCGTTTTACATTATGCGCAATATATAGGACTAGCTGACCCGCGGCGTAGCATACGCCGCTAATAATTTAGTGACGGGTGAAGACTTCCTGAAAGACACGGTTGTCAAAATGGGGTGGGTTTGGGCAAACGACTGTGAGTGAATGAAAAGAAGGAACTCTGTAGAGACCCGCGGCGTATCACCGTAAAAAATGATTGAAGTGTTCAGCTGAAATTTATTTATTTTGAAAAAAATGCACTTTTTCAAAATCCCAACTAACTTGTCCTTGTTTGATCAATACGAAATATTAAACTTTCTGAAATTTACACAAAGTATTTTATAAATTTTTTACATTGTTCCCTTTTTACAAAATTAAAATATCAGCGAAAACTATGACGTCATATATTGATTTTTTTACAGCACATATTTAATTTGCACACCTTTTGATGAATTGGTGCAGTAATTTGGTGCGCTGCTTTCTAAAATTAGTATCTGTTGAACATACTTGCAGCTTGTCTCGCAGGGTCCGACCACGAAGAGAATTATATATATATAGATGAAACATCGCATTTGGAAAATTTCAAGGGTGCAAAAATATGTGCGGTGGCGCACCTTGAGGGGGAGGTATAGATATGAGTTTTATTGCTTTAAATAGATAAAAATATTGATGAAAGACAGTTATCGGAAATCATTGTAATGGTCTTCATGACTCATTGTCTTTAAAATATAAACCCATTTAAAACATATGTGACCTAGCTGTAGTAAGATTTCTGTTTCTGGGCGTTTTCCAGAAACGTTGAACTTTAACATTGAGTAAATTCTTAGATGGTCTTCCTTAACAGAAAACGCAGTGCGGGAAATCCGATGTCCCTATCACTTTTTGTTTCTGAGTTATCGACCGATAAAAGATAACGGTTTACTTCAGAGGTGTTAAAAGTCTAGCCCGCGGGCCAAAACCGGCCCGAGATGCCATTTTAACTGGCCCGCGGCCTAATCTTAAATAGTTAATTGACTGAGGTAGTATTTCTATAACGACATTATGTTTATAAGAAAAGTCGAAATTGTGTACTGTTTTGAGTACGTCAAATGATGGCGAAAATCCATGTTGTTTTATTTTTATACAACGTGGAAATGGATTTTTTAAAAACCATTTGAAGTTATGTGCTGTTAAGTAATGACAATTGTTGAAAATATATGTCCAGAGAAAAAGCATGAGTTTGCCAATGTTTTATTGTCACGCAACACTGTGCCTCACCGAATTGAAGAAATCTCATCTGACATTAAGAGACAAATAGAGGCAAGAGCAGGAAAAAAAGAAGATTTTTCTTTGATAGGATGTGATGAAAGCACTGATGCATATGATACTGCCCAACTTTTTTTTGGGGAGTTAAATATTACATGTGTGTGAGTGCAGAATTACTTGACCTTCAGAGTCTTAAAGACCAAACAAGGGCAAAAGATTTATTTGCTCCCGTTTGTTCTGCTGTCATTGACATTAAACTATCATGGAAAAAATATCTTGATTTATTACTCATGCTCCTGCCTGCCATGACTGGTGAGCGCAGCTGACTACCAAAACTTGTCTGTAACAAATTCAGGGAAGAGGCTGGTAAAGCTTTTAAAATTCTCTGTATCATTTACCAACAAAAATGTATTTGTGTCAAACATCTTAGATCATGTCATTAGCCAGTGATAAAAGCTTTAAACTCTATTCGCTAAAAAAAACATGTTTCAAAAGTTTCTTCTTGACATCCAAAGAGAATACGGAGATGTTGTCTATAACAATCATGTACGATGGTTCAGTCGGGGGACAGCACATCAGCGCTTCTACACAATTAAAAAAAGAAATTGGGGAATTCATGGGAGATAAGGAACAACCAATTCCAGAGCTATCTGATACTGCTTGGCTGGCAGATTTTGAATTTTTAGTTGATATGACAAAACATCTCAACGCTCTTAACACAAATCATTAAGGGAACAATGCAGTAGTAAGCCAATTATATTCGCATATCAAAGCCTTTTGGGGCAAGCTGCAACTTTTTCAAAGGAAACCGTCTCAAATGCAGCCTAATACCAAACATTTCCCTTCACTACAGGAGATCATGACAAGTTTTCCTGAAAGAGGCTTCAAAGACCAAATGCAGAGGTATGTTGCAGATAGCACAGACTTGTCTGATGAATTTCAAAGACGCTTTCAGGATATTGCACTATTGAAAAGAAAATCATGTTTTTTTCGACAACTTTCTCTGTTGTCCCTGATAATGCTCCAGTCAATCTACAGCTGGATCTCATTGAGTTTCAAAGTGATACTCAACGTCGCAGCAGACAACATCTTTCTCTCGTTGTCTTTTACCGTCAGCCGGATAAAGAGAGATTCCAAGAGATTCGAACATTTGCTAAGAAAATTCTCAACTTGTTTGGCTGGACTTATCTGTGTGAGCAGAAATTTTCAGTTATAAATTTTTACAAGAAAACGTGTGAGGACGAGAATAAGTGACTCTCACCTGCGTGATATCATATGTTAAAATATGTATCAAAACCAGTGGCATTGAACCTGACCTCACCTATTTACTGCATTCAAGATATCAGTTTAACACTTCACATTATAATTTTGAAATACACATCTTTTTAATCTATGTCATTTTTTGTTTAAATATTATTTTAATCCTGCCTCCGAATATCTTTACTTCAACGAGCATGGCCCACCATGAAAAAAGTTTGGACGCCCCTGGTTTACTTTGAAGCTGGGGCTGGTTAGAGTAAAGTTTCAGCTCATTTAGTCGCTAAGGATATGATAACAACAGGCTGAGACTGAATCCAGGCTAGGTAGGAAGAAAAACAAAAGCTTTAAACAAGGTATGGCCATGAAAAAAAGTCTGAAAAAATTATACAACAAAACAATAATCCTTCTTAGGCGAAAAAACAACACGCAAAAAGTTTTTTTTTCCTTATGTGTGGTAAACCCATAGTTGGGGCTCAGTTTCAAGTAAAGTATGAAATCCAGTTACAAGTTTGGACTTTGATTTGTAAAATTAACAGACATCAGTCAGAAGCAAGAATAGTTACGTTTCTGACAGGCGAGCGAATAAACCATCCACGACACATGACAGCTGTATTTTCTCGTCATTTGGCAACATCTTTTGGAAAGTCATTCTGTGAAATATTTTAGCGATTCCATTCGTATACTCATCACTATCCGACCACGTCATCACATCATAATTAGTACCAGCCGACGGCGTTTGGTCAGAAGTAACATACATTTAAAGGATGTCACTACAAACCTTTTAAAAACGCGTCAATCGGCCTTGACACATGTTCAAAGCTTTGTTTTTCTAACCTATTTGTGAAGGTACCGCGATCAACGTTTAAGTTTTAATGAAACACGCATTTGGATTGTTTACACTTCTTGACAGTTAATTTAAGCGTGGCCGGTAATCCCTTTTTGAAATCCACCCAAACTGAGCAGTGTGTGCTCTGACTGTATGCAATATTTCCATTAAGAGCCACCCGGTGCAGTGGGCACCAATGTTACCTACAAGCTGCGCAGACATCTGACCGACGCCGCATAGCAGTTTAGATCGACTGCAGCAAATTTTGATACTATCTATATTTGTGGAATGTAAAATTATCCATAAAGAATGGTTGCTGTGCGATTTTTCACACGAATTTATTTTATTTTGCTCAAGGACCAACGAACTTTTGAGGGAACATTGGTTGGCACCCTTCGCACCCATTAGCTATACGCCACTGCTCAAGGGTAAGTAGATCGCTGGAGACCTGCTGAAGTAAGATTTTATTTTGGTCAGGGGAACTTATTAAGCAAAGTTCAGCTCAATGGGACATAATTAATTCAGTCAAAAGCGTTCGAGTCAAAATTGAGTCATTTGCGTAGCGGAGGTGCAAGGGGCAAATGTCCAGGGCGGCACTTTGTTAGGGGCGGCAAATTCCTAGTTGTTAATTAGCTTCTATGAAAGACATTTTTGAAAAAAAAGTGGAGCTTTTTATCAAAATAAAATAGAAAACAAATAAGAAATTAATGAAGTAAATAAAGGTTTTATCTTAAAATATGTGAAAGATTATTCTGTCAAAAATTCTTCTGTCACTTATGCTGATGAACTGAAAAACCAAGAGGCTTAACTTAAGTAGCATGAGATCGCGACACTGATCTTCTGTTAACTTAATTGATTCTTCAAATTTGAGAGCCGCTCCTGTTGTAGAAGCGAAAATTGCTGTGCCCTATCAATTTTAACCATTAGCCAATCTAATGCTAAGGGCGGCACTTTGTTAAGGGCAGCACTTTGTTTAGGGCGGCAAATTCCTCGTTGTTAATTAGTTTATAAAAATGAAAGCCTTAAATTAAGTTTAATAAAAGAAAAGAAAAGCCAAGTTAAAAGTTAACATTAATGAAGGATCTGTTAAAATACATGAACTTTTCTAATGACAAAACTTTAAAAGTCATAATGAATCTAACTAAATTCTTCTGATAAATAATGCTACTGAATGAATAACCAAGGGGCTGTAGTAGTATAAGAACATGACACTGAAGTGCTGGTACCTATAACTGATTCAATTTTGTCAGCCACTCATCTTGTAGCAGATAAAATTGATATATCCATTAAATTCCAAGTACTAAAATTTTAACAACTTAAATGGACTAAATAGATATAATTAGGTTACTAAAAGTGCAGGAAAATTGAAAAGAGTAACCAACATATTAACATGAACTTCTCCAAAATAGACACGGATCTTACACTAAAATAGAGATGAGACAGGTAACGTGTGAATGATTTTAACGTAAGTAAATTACTGGGGGGAAATTGTTAGCGTACTTATACGGCGTATTCTTCTAAAGCATCATCATTTTCATTTTAATGTCATCTATTTTGTTGCATAAAAAAATAATGAACAAAATTGCTTGTCTAATGGAATAATATTTGAAATAAAATAATTCAAATGTAACCACTCCAAAACAAGTGCTCAACATTGCAAAAGTATTTGCAAATGGAAGGAATCAGAAATCAGTTAAAAAAAGAATAGACTATTGCAAAAGAACAACGATAAGTTGTTGTAAAAGAAAACAAAACGAAGGGGCGAGAAGTTCGTATTATAATTTTTGACATTATTAAATCCTGGCAAAATAGTAATGTCTCTTTTCGTGGTCACAGAGAGGAATATACCAGTGCAAATATAGGCAATATTCTGGAACTTATGCATCAGCTAGCAAAGTATGATTGAGTGCTTCGACAAAAAACAAAAAAAATTGCAAAATAATTTAAAAACAAAAAACAATCTGTCCCCTCGAATTCAAAATGAGACCATTGCAGTTTTAGTAGATGCGTTGGAAAAAAATTTAGTATTTCAGTTACATGAAACCAAATATTATTTAATATTTCACATCAGGATCAAATAAATCCAGTTGTGTGATATGTAAAGATTTAAAATCAGAAAGTAGACGTAGAATCTTTCATAGGATTAATTTTTTTAAAAAATCTTCTTACGACATTTCTGAATTGATTTTAAATAAATTTAAAGCTGGCGGTCTTAAAATATAATGTAATACAGAGGCCCAACTTGTGTTATTACTGTTTTAATGCTGGAAAGTATAAAGGAGTTCAAGAGACTATAAGACATGCATCTCACTCAAACAGTTTATCAAGTCTTTTTTGTTTACATGCCGTTCAACCTGAAACAAACTTTCTAACATTTTTAGTAAACTAGAACGTTGTTATGCACTTTTTAAAAGTTTACTTCCATGCACTTTGGAAAGATCTACTTGCTGCTAAATGCAAGGCATTAAATTTAGTTCAGGATACAAAATATTGAATTTACTATTTGGAATAATTTTGATGCTTTTTTTAAGCTATAGAAATACTGACCGAGGCAGACGAACATTTAAACACACGAATATAATACGCAGGAACTTTGCTAGTCACAATTCACTTTTTTTCTGGACATTTGGAAACATGTACTTTATGAAGTCAATGAATCGCGAAATTATTTACAAACGTATTGCGCAAAAAAAATGAGTTGCAAAGGCTACTCACAGAGAAACTAATGGACTTTTTAAAGGATCCTTTGACTTTAATTAAAACTTTATTTTAATTGTACCTTCCAGTCAAAGAACGAGAGAGAGAAAAATTTTGGCGATCAAAGCGAATATGTAGTCATATTATGTAGAGAAATAGTTGAGAAAAAAGTTGTATTCTTCATAATATGATTTTACTGTAGAAATTCAAGTAAGGTTTGGCAGTTATGATTTTCGTACACCATTTACGTTATCTAGTATTTATTTTGGATTTTGAGCATAGCATGGCTGACAACATTGATACATTAAAGATTGTGCCATGAAGAAAAGCAAAAAAATCTATTTAATTAATTTTTTAAAATGAAAGCTTTCCTATTTATTACAAAAATAAAAATGAATAGTTTCCTTGTTATTACTTTCTAAAAAACGCGTCTTTCCTTTAGAGTAGAGAATATGTGTATTTTCCCAGGGGGGTGGGGGCGGCAAACCTGAGTTCTGCCCCGGGCGGACATAGCCACGCTACGCCGCTGGGTTGAGTGAATGTCACCTGTGACGTGTCGTAAAGGGTTGTTTGTAATGTCAAGTGTGTGCATGTCATTAAGTGTTATACAGTGCATTGGTTCTCAACGTTTTGGAGTTCAAGGACCACTTGAAAAATGTGTGTCTAAGCCGAGGACCACTATTGAAAATTGTGATACTGCCGTGCTGGAAATTTATATATAACTAGGTTGTGCTGCGGCGCCGTGCCCACTTTGTTTAGGGCGCCTAAGGCGCTCACCTTTTCAAAAGCCGAACAAACTGGTCCTTTTTTGATAAATACGAAATATTAAACTTTCTTAAATGTACGCAAAGTATTTTATAATAGGGGTTGTAGGGCGCCTACGGCGCCCACTTTAATTTTTGTCAAAAGTCCAAGTAATTTATCCTTGTTTGATGAATACGAAATATAAAATTCCTGGAATTTACACAAAGTATTTTATAATTAACCATCATCAAATACTCTTTTTACATTGTTCCCTTTTCCAAAATTAAAATATGAGCTAAAACAATGACGTCAAATAATATTTATTTACAGCGCATCTTTAATTTATAATCAGTTTGCGCACCGATGCACACTTTGTATTTTAAAATATAAGATCAAACAATGACGTCATATAAAAATTTTTTTTTACAGTGCTAATCACCACACGATTTTTTAACTGCTATAGACTGTTGTACATCGTTCCTCGGCGTTCCACAGTGAGTGAGTGAGTGACTTGGACTATTATATTATTTATTATTATAATTTGTATATAACTAGTTACTAGTATCAATGTTAATAAAGCTATATATAATAATATGGTACGATTTTCGGTCTCCCAAAAATATTAAATGGAAACAGATTGTTATGGCTTTCTTTTGTAATGAACAAATGTCATTTTACTAGTCTTACACTTATAGTTTTATTCAATTCGTATTGCTTATTAATTTTTTTTAAAGTCATAAAGTCATAAACAGTAGTTAGCATTAGTAAGACTGCTATATTCGTTCATTTAGTGCGAGCCTTGCACTTACACATGTGAGAACAACACATCCAAACGATACGTAATACTTGAAATACTCCATCGTAGTTTATCTTCAACTTCAAGTCGGGAATGATGTTTTGTCTTGATTGTAACCAATGCAGAAGATCTAAATTAAAAAAAGATATGATGTTGCAAAGAGTAAACGTATTATCAAGCTTTCTGAGACAATTCTGAGAACTACAAAATGTCATCAAGCTCACTTTCTGATGCAACATATTCAAAGTAGTATCGCTGGTCAGTTGTCAGTTCTATGAATTGGTTTAAATTCGATGGTAGTAAACTGAATGAGTCAATGTGTGCAAGAAACGGACTAGAAACACACGAAAAACCCTGAACGTTCAAATCACCAAAGTAGAAGTTCAATTGATCCTGAAATGATTGAATATGGCCAGAAATCAAATTTATCAACAGTGGTTTATTGATTTCAGCATTTTCGGGTTTCTCAATAAATTCGTACAATTGATAAAAAACATATGAAAGCCCCAATGAAATAATCTTTTTTTTTGTTTTTACAAAGATCAAGCTTTTTCTTAAAAGGGGCCGTCTATAAAAGACGTCACGCGTTTTTGGCCGATTTTTGACCCCCGCCTCCCCTCTCGTCACACGTCGTCACAAGAACGAGGAAACCCACCCCCCCCCCGTTTTTTCCAATATGACGTCACAAAGCACTGACAACCCCCCCCCTTAAAAGCGGTATTTTCTATTTGAAAATGAGCATGTTTGAATATAACTTTTTTGTCATTTATGTATTTATAATAGTGTCAGGCTGCACTCTAATATCGTAACACCCGTGAAGCCCATGTAAAACGTCATTAAATAAATTGTAAACAATCAAATATTTGATTTGAACTTTTATTTAAAGTTGCGCGTTTTGATGTGACGTCACATTTCTTAAACACCCCACCCCCTCTCCCTCGTCATACTTCGTCCCAAATGGTTCCCCAACCCCCCTCCCCACCCCCAATTATTTTTTAATGTTAATATAACAAATATTACCAGTCTGTTCGAATCTAGTGTGACGTAATTTGATTTCAGGTATAAAAACATAGACTCAAAACATATTGTTTTGGGAGATTCGCTCTCGACATCGAGGGATTAAAATTAATCAATATATTCAGAATGTCACACCATTTATACCGACCGCTTCGTGTTCTTAATTTAACAAATAACAATTTCATTCTTTTCTCGCGGACCTCCAGGCACTACTCCCCGGACCACCAGTGGTCCCTGGACCACAGGTTGAGAACCACTGGTACAGCGGAACCTCTTATAATGAGTTTAATTCGTTCCAGAGTCTTACTCGTTAAGCGAAACACTCGTTAAACGAAACAATTTTCCCCCATACAAATCAAAGTAAAATACGATAATGCGTTCCATGCTGAAAAAATACTAATTTTTCAAAAAATTGTTTTAGCAATTATGCAAATAAAATTAGTTATGAATTGTTAAAGAGTGTAACAACCTGGAACGCAATTTAGATTGCAAACAAAAAAACCTAAATAAAAATATGAATTTATGACAAATATTA
Source organism: Ampullaceana balthica (assembly GCA_944989445.1). Taxonomy (NCBI): domain Eukaryota; kingdom Metazoa; phylum Mollusca; class Gastropoda; family Lymnaeidae; genus Ampullaceana; species Ampullaceana balthica. The sequence continues at coordinate 124,281 of CALYLW010001009.1, read as the reverse complement.
TAATTAAACCTTTTTAACTAGAAAACTGTCTAAAGACATTTGTTTTTGCCGACGCTTCAAAATTTGACGAAAATGTGTCGTAACCGTTTCGTAGACATTCTTTACACTCCCTTTCACACTCCATTTGAAGCATCCATCTCCTTAATTTTGATTTCGTTCTTGAGAATAGTGCAGATATTTAATGTTGACGAGTGTATGTGTGCGCTGGATTAGCCACGCTAACACATTGTTCTCGCTTTTCAATGATTTTACGTTTCATTTCAAAAGTAAATTTATTTTATGTATTTATTTTGTTTTAAATTTTTTTAAGAAGGCATTTGAGTACAGGTTGTTACACATAAAAAATTACGAATATTGTCTGAAATAAAAATGTGTACAAACGATGATCACACACGAAAACAATACGCTAACACAGCGGTTCCCAACCTGTGGGTTGCGACCCCAAGGAGGGGGTCGCGACGGGTTTTCTAGGGGTCGCCAACTGTTGACTAAAAATATTCACTATGATTCAAATTTGCTCTATTTAAAAAAAAATTGAAAATGATTTATTTAATTTTCATGGGGGTCGCGGGTCACATGGCTTTTATTTAAAGGGGTCGCCACCCAAAAAAAGGTTGGGAGCCACTGCGCTAACAAACCGAGTGCTAAACACATACTTACTAATGCATCAGGGTGGAAGTGGCGGCCTACAAATGATTTTCCAGGAAAAAAGGAATTTCCCTTTCTGCGTTAATCGTTTTCGCTTATTAAAGGAGCAAATTTTTCACACAAAAAAAAGCTCGTTATGGAAAAAAAACCTCGTTATGAGAGGTACTCGTTATGCGAGGTTTCACTTTATTGTCGTCTGTAGTGTGTTCACGCTTTTAACAAAGGAGGACAACCAGCATTTTTTGTGTGTGCAAGATTCCACCACAGCCAACCATGTCTGCTTCATTAAGTATACTGATTGGTAGGGCATCTAATGTGATCTACTTTTAAATTATTTACCTATAGTTAAGGGGCCGTCCATAAATAAAGTCACGCGATTTTTGCCGATTTTTTACCCCCTCCCCCCTCGTCAAGCTACGTCACAAAAACTTAGCCCCCCCCCTCTAAAATTACATCACAAATCTTTGACCCCCCCCCCTAAAAAAACACTTTATTTTCTATTTGAAAATAAATATGTTTCAAATTACTTTTATTGTCATTTAAGTATTTATTATTTATTTAGTGGAGATCTACATTGTAATATTGTAACCCGCGTGAAGAATTTTTTACACACTTTTAACCGGCCTTCAGAAAACGAACTGTGTTAACATCCTTAGATTATATTTTATTTTAATGCATACAAATTAAACATTGACTATTAATCATCACGGTTAACGTCTTTGTTTAGAAAAAAAATTGTTTAAAAATAACATTTAAAAAATTTATTTTTAAAAAATCCCTCAATTGACTGACGGGCATTCCGTAAGAAAGAGGTCGGCGAACGGAGGTAAATAACCTCATCTGGGGTCAAAAAGGGAATTCTTGGGGGTAATGCAGACTCATTTGGGACATATAACATCCACTACAATCCACTAGATATATTAAAATACGTCATGTGTACGTGTACACTTGGAACATATGCCCATTATTGAACCGGTTCCTTCCAGAAAATGCATGTTTTTTAAAATTTCACAACTATGTAGATTTCTTACCTACGTACTATACTTAACTAGACGAAGACACCTAAATCTACCCTACTTTCATTTATATTGACACAAGTGACAATAATCTTAATCCACATGACATGTCTATATCAAGAATCCTTTCTGTGATATTTAAAATCAATGCCTTTAAAAACTGAGCTAAGAAGAAAAGTTGTTTTGTGCTCCTCTCGATTTGCGATGTCAAGAATTAGATGCATTCAATAAAGTTAATGAATAGTTGACTAATTTTAAATGGGCTCTTTTACCATTGTATCTAGATAATCTAGAAGACTAGAATGGCCAGGGGCGTTTGACCAAAAACCAATCGAACATTTATATCAAACTTAAAACGTTTTTAATTTTATCAAATAGATTCCCTCCCCCTCCCCTTTTAAATAAAAAGGATATTCCGTGTCGCTTTGACTGAAAATATCTACACATAATCCTATTCAGATCATTTTTAGACACTTGTCATGCTTGTAAAACTCACCAGTAGCATTTTCGCTAACGACGCTCCCCCAAATCCTCGAGTCATGTGAGCAGGACCTGGAGTCTGGGGGTTGGGGGGGGGGTAACGCACACATAAACTTGTATATTTTGGCCACACAAAAAAATCGACGACTCCTGCCATGAGACAACCAAACGGAGCTGCGGTTACATCACAAATGCTTTGATGTCAACATCAAACGACGCAGTATGACAATTTCATATGTTATCTTATGGATTCTCAAACTTAAGGATTATAATTAGATTTAATGTTCGTGTTTTGATAGCTTACGCCAACCAGCGTCTGATGGCCTACCGACCGGCACATTGAGAAGCACTGATTTTTTTTTAAGTCATTAAATAAATTGTAAGCGACCAAATATTTCAGTAGAAGTTTTATTTAAAGTTACCCTTTTGATGTGACGTCACATTTCTTCAACCCCCCTCCCTCCACCTCGTCACGCATCGTCACAAAAATGTGACCCCCTCCCCCCCTAGGTGCGTGACGTCATTTATGGACGGCCCCAAAAGAAATATGTCACTTTAACCACGATTTAGAGCAGTGGTTCCCAAACTTTTTTGACCCACGGACCCCTTTTATACTCATAACTTCCCCACGGACCCCCAAGTGAAAAAAACTTTATAAATGCATACTACAAAAATAACAAAAGCAACATTTTGATGAAAAGTACGGTATTTATTGAAATTATCACTTTTGTTTAAGATTAAATTGAAAACAATTAATAACTTGGATTAACGTGATGAGATTGTATGAGTGTACGAGCAACAAAGCCCGTCCAAAGACGTTCCGCCACCGTTCGGTGGCATGTTGTAACTCCCCTCCAACAGCCGCCTCGACCGGCATACATGTGCATCATGTCAAAAATACTATTCATTTTTAGTTAAAATAAATAACTCGTAAAAACAGAGATTTTGACTATAAATCCCAACGCGCATAACTCAAAATAAAGTCTTGTAAGAAATACTGCACCAAAAACAACTCGTTTGGAACTTCCGCGTAAACGTGTTCAATATGATTGGCTTTGAGAGACCGATCGCTATCGATGACCGCACAGAACATAGCCTTTTAATATATAGGATTTATGACCGACTCAATGTTTATGTGTAGGAACCGCAAATCGTCACGAGCACCAATTTCTAGTCGTTTATTTATTTTATTTTTGTTATTGTTTTTTTATGATGAGGTTCATAACGCCACTGAATCTTTGTTCTACCAAATAGGAAGACAGGAAAACAGTCAAAAAGGTCTGCACACTAACCTATAAAATTGGTATCTGACTTTGTAACAAGAATTTGTGCTATCCTAGTCCAAACATTGGTTTTTGTTCCCCATTTGTGGATATTTCAATAAGCTTCTCCTGTATTAGCATGTATTCATCTGTGTTTTTGACCTGAGATTGTCCATGCGCTAAAGAGTTCAACTGCCATTCGGAAATATCCAATTGTGACGAATGCCTACAAATCTTTGGTTCAGGTCTGAGGTCTGCATGAAGAGCCATTAAGTTTTGGCAGTAAGCAAGCAAATCTTTATCTCTATTTTGCAATTTCAAAAGATTTGAAAACTGAGAACATTCTCCTGTTCCTAAGTTTTATTTGCACAGAAAAAGGTTTGCAACAAACTCAGACTTAACGCTTTTAGTTTTGATTAAATTTAATCGGTTACCTTGTAGTAGTTGTAGTTTCAAATTAGTTTCGTTAAAGTTGGGTAAATAATTCATTCATAAAGGATATGTCATTTTTTAGAGTTAATTGTGTTGCTGATCATTGTCTTTGTTTTCCAGGAATTCGGACACTGAATCAAAGAGAGCATAAAATCGATTTAAATATGTATGTGATGATAACCAGCGTACTTCTGTGTGAATAAATAATCCATTATAGTCTTCTTCATGTTCCAAACAATGTTGAGCAAAGCATCGCTAATTGGAGACATTCCTTTTGATTTTATTAACTGCTCTAATGACATAATGTAGTGATATATGCAAACTTTCATTAAGATTTTTTTGAATATTTGATATTGATGAATGACTCAATTTACTGAAAATACATTTGGTAGAACATGTTTTAAGTATGCCAGAAAGTCAAGAGTATTGCTTTAACTTAAAACATTTTTTTTTAAAATTCAGTTAATAACGTTTCAGTTTCACCTTTCGTATCTGATTCCAAACATTTAGCCATACTTCAAATATTCATTAACGCCATAGTGTCGGAATTGTTTCTTCGGCTCACTCAGTGCTGGATTTACCTATTTGCTAAACAAGCTATAACTTAGGGCCCCTTGCCTTCTTGGGGGCCCCCGGAATTTTGTTTTCATATTTGTCACTGATATAGAATATCTAGACTTCAAAAGGGCCTTAAATAGCTTAGGGCCCCATCAAGTCTAAATCCAGCCCTCAGCTCACTCATTCTCTTATCTGTTGTAACAGACCACTGTTAAGAATTATTAACGTTTTCAATGGAATGCTACAGTAAAGCCCTATTTAAAACATTATTTGATGGTAGGATACAATTTAGATAAATATAACTTTCGACACATCGAAAAATACACAACCTTGCAACCCTCGTAGATTCAAGTTAAAAACTTGTATTTTTCTACTTATAGTTATAGGAATTCGGCATTTCTTCTGCATCAAGCTTTACCTTTCAAAAAACCAAGTATTTAGATTGGTTATAGATGTGAAATTACTGTAGTTCTACTACGTTTTCTACGTAAAACAACATTGTATCCAAGAAGGATAGTATCTAAGATGGCATTTAATTAGTAGAACAGGCATTCACATACTACTTTATTTATATTATTTATTTTAATTGCAATAATAATAAAAATTCATCAGTTTTATTATTTGATGTTAAACCTTGCGCGGACCCCCTGACGTTGTTCAGGGACCCCCAAATGAATTTTAATTTTCCACGGACCCCCTGAAGGGTGCCGCGGACGCCTGGGGGTCCGTATGGACCACTTTGGGAACCACTGATTTAGAGTAAAGTCGATTCTAACTTTTTTTTTCTAAGTGTTCGCTGCCTTTTGTCGATAAGATCTAAATATGATTATTTTTATACTAAAACGGGAAAAACAATTAACAACTAATAAAAAATAACCCGTTAAAAAAACAAGTTTTTGACTATAAATCCTTTATGTACAAGACATGACTAAAATTAGAATGAACATTATAATACGCAACGCAAGACAATCCAAAAACCAAAATTGTAGTTATGTATCGTAAAACATGTTTAATATAATGCGCACCGATCAGGAATATGTTGATAAAAAACCATTGTCAATAAAATACGCACCTTATTGAGCGACAGGAAAGGTGATCAATATAATACGCACCACGACACTATAGCAAAAAAAAATAAACATGTTACATAGAGATAAATAAAAAATAATCTAAAAATTCATTAATTTCATTACGGTACATTCGATTTAGCTGAAATTTCGATGCATCATTTTTATCATCGGCACAAGTCTGCCTGCAAAATTTCAGCTTGCTAGCTTACGAGGAAATGGGTTAAAAATCGATCCAAAGTTTTGTCGGCACCGCCCGCCCGCCTGCCTCAAGCAGACACAATGAGTTAATATAAAGGATATTTTAAAAAAATAAGCAATTCACCATAATACACAGTTTATATTGAACTATGCTAGAGGTAATAAAGGGCCTCATGCTCATATAAAACAGAGAGGGGGTGGTGGCCGTGTGCCGTAGTCTTCTTAACGGGAAGTACCCTAAGAAGTACTAAGAACCAAATAGGCAAAGGGAATTTAGAGCAACCACGTCACCAATGGACTATGTTCAGCCTATGGTCCTGATGAAATCCCAATCCCATGACCTTTAAACTCCAATAAATCACAAAGCTGCACATAAACCCTGATCATATGACATTATTGTTGCCTGGTAAGAGCAGGCTACTAGTCCGTCCAGAAAGTATATCAAGGTATTTTCAAAAGTTTTTACATCACTCCATGCACGTTACAAATAGTTACAATCTGTGACAAACCACGGACCCTTCCTCGTTATGTTAAGGCGTCAGACATGAACTACTTCCCATGATTTTTGTCGGTGGTAAAAATATTTTTAAAATGTTTATATTAATATAATGATTGTTTTCATTATTATTATATTTTTGACAAAGGGAGATCGAGCGGTAAGCTATATTTTGTAAACCTGATACTGATAATTCAGAATACTGGATAGCCACGAGTTGCGCATGTGCCACCAAAATAGTTTCAAGAAAGTAAGAAAGTAAAAACAAGTAATAAAAACTCGAATGAGCATTTAAACGCTATTTCCAACAAAGAATTTCCGATTTTTAAAAAATCACTCTAGATCTGAATAATCTATATGTTTAATCTTTTCCACTCTTTAACAAAGGAGTCCTTCTAAACACAACAATTTCAATGCTCTCCTCTGCTATCAACAACAAACAGTCACTATCGCATATTTTATCTATGACGTCATATTCCCTCACACCAAGAATATGTCAATATAATGCGCACCGCACAACAATCTAACATCAGCATCCAAAAATCAGGAAAACCCCATTAACTATCATTCTAGATTACATTAAAAGTCATTTAAAATCAATAATTCTGAAAGTAAACCAAACAATTGCTAGCTACAAATTGCTGCTAAAATTACGGGAGTCGAACGAAAAAGGATTTTTCAAAAATTCCTTCTCCAACATTGTTCTAAAGGGGCCGTCCATAAATGACGTCACGCACCTAGGGGGGAGGGGGGTCACACTTTTGTGACGAGGGGGAGGGAGGGGGGTTGAAGAAATGTGACATCACATGAAATGGGTAACTTTAAATGAAACTTCCACTGTAATATTTGGTCGCTTACAATTTATTAAATGACTTTTTATTTTTTAAATCCCTTATATTAACTTCGCGGCCGTCTCTGTCTGTCATCATCTCTCTCTGTCTTGGGCTCGGCGGGCGGAAAAACAGAAGTCAAAAATGACCCACTTCCCATGATCCGATCGAACTGAAATTTGGCACACGGACCCGTCTAACCTAACAATGCATCGTATCAAAATTTCAGATCGATCGAACGTACCGTAATTAAATTAATGCATTTTTAGTTTATCCTTATATGAGGTATGTAGTTTAAATTCACTGTTTGTTATTGTTTTTTTCCCCACGTGAAATTTTGAGCTGACGCATTGAGGCGACCCAACGAAGCGACGGGCGCTTTTGTTTACATTTTACGTGTCACTCTGAGCTCGGTCAAGCGAATCGGTGACCAGACTTTTCCCCTCTCCCCCCCCCCACCCACCCCTCCCCCCCAACTAGGGTTATGATGCAAAGTTGAGTTAAGACAGATTCAGTCTGTAAATGTTTGAAAATAATCAATACTGTTAGTTATGTCTCATATATAAGGGATTTATAGTCAAAAACTTTGTTTTTACGGGTTTGTTTTATTTTATTTTTTTAAATTATATTTTTTTAAAATAAACTATCAGTGCTTCTCAAAGTGCCAAAGAAATGCAATACAATATATGTAGGACATCAAACGCCGGTTGGCGTAAGTTATCAAGAAATGAAAATTAAAGCTAATTATAATCCTTAAGTTTGAGAACTCATAAGAGAACGTATAAAAGCGTCGTTTGATGTTGACATCAAAGCATTTGTGATGTAGCCGCAGCTCCGTTTGGTTTTCTTACGGTAGGAGTCGCCGAACTTTTTTGCCCATTACCCCAAAATATAAGTTGTGTGTGCGTCCCGTCCCCCCAGACTCAAGCTCCTACCCACATGACTCGGGCGGGGATTTGGGGGAGCGTCGTTAGCCCCCCCCCCTCCGGTGAGTTTTACAAGCATGATAAGTGTCTAAAAAATTATATGAATAGGATTATGTGTAGATATTTTAAGTCAAAACGACATGGAATATCAATTATTATTTTTTGTTTCATTTGTAAATTTTTTAATAAATTTTTTTTAGGGGGGGGATCTATATGATACAATTATAAACGTTTTAAGCTTGATATAATTGTTCGATTGGTTTTGGGTCTAACGCCCCTGGCCATTCTAGATATAATAGTATTCATTAACTTTATTGAATGCATCAAATTCTTGACATCGCAATGCGAGAGTAGCACAAAATGAGGTGATCAGATTTTCCGGGGCAAAGCGGGATGGGGCCCCTCGGACTAAAGGGGGGGAGGTCCCAGGTTAGCAAAAAATCGGTACGTCTGGTCACTTGAGCGGGACATGAAGTCTGAAATCGGGACGTCTGGTCACCTTACGCTTCGGGATCACCGACAAGTCACGGGAAGGCCGTATCAAGGAGTAAAATGTAAATAACCCCAGAAATCGACGCACCAACTGGCTTAGCTAATAATAAAGCAATTTAAATTTATAAAAAATATCACCGTTTTGAATATTTAATTAAATTTAAGAAAATATTATGTCATTCGTACCCAAAATCAAAATAAAACTAATTGTATTTAATTAAAGTATTGAAAAAAGCGGGACAAACGGGCTAGAAAATAAGGTGGGTTTTTGTTGTTGTTTTTTTTTGTTCTTTTTGTTTTTGTTTTTGTCTTTTTTTTTGGAGGGGGGGGGGTCAAAGCTATGTGAAGTATTTTCGGAGGGGGGGTGTCTAACTTTTTGTGACGACGCGTGACGAGGGGGGGGGTGAAAATCGGCCAAAATACCGTGACGTCATTTATGGACGGCCCCAAATACTATTAATTATCGTTTGGCGTGTGTTTCAACCCGATATATGTTATGGTTGACAAAATACTAATTTTTTTTTCGGGTTTTTTTTATTTTCCAGGAAACCTTTTCGGTAATTTGCTTGGCCCTTGCACATCTTCGGGACCTCCTTAACATATTTGTAAACAACCCGAACCCTCTATCTGGTATGGTTCAGGAGGAGTTGCTGTTCAAAGCTCGAAAATGACAGGCCAGAGGAAATTGAGTTACAAATTAGAATGTTTTTAATTGTGCTGCGCCGCAGAAGTATCGGAATGACCTATTGCAGGGGTGGGCAAACTTTTTAGGACGAGGGCCGCATAAGTAAGAAATGAAACGTCAAGGGACCGCACCAAACCAAAATTTGGCCTCAGTTCAAATAAAAATATCCCTCTTTAACATTAATTTATTGTTTTTTAACGCAATTTCTTCTGGAAAATTGCGTTTATATATTTGAAATGTCGATATTTTTTTATTATTACTGAAGGCTTCCGCGTGCCGCTAAGAACCTCGTATCCGGGCCCCATGCGACCCGCGGGCCGTAGTTTGCCCAACCCTAGCCTACTGAGTTTGCTGCAAGCGGTAAGGTGTTGTTGAGTACATCCTAATTGTAAAACATTATATTATACGGATAAGTATGATATGGCCTATTATTATGGTAAAATACGAAATGATATAAGAAACGGTACTATTTTGATAGGACAAGGATATATATTGTACCATACGTTAAGAGTTAAGGTAAAGTTAAACACATTAATGCAGGTAAAAAATAATAAAATAGGACCAAAATGTTAAAAAAACCGTATTTTAAAAAAAACAATGTCTTGCACTTGCATAGTTGGCTGCTGTCTACCTATACCACTACCACACCACGGATAGCGTTTCTAAATCAGAATCTACCTACGTCTCTGGGGAAAAAAAGTGACCAATGAAACTGGATCTTGTGTTTTAAGATCGAAAGTTAGTGAACTAAACCATTATTTTTTTCTCAATGAAACAGAATTGATAAAGTCCACTTCATTTTATCGAAATCAACAAATTTCGATTCCAAATAACTAACTGCTGTAGCATTATTTCATTTTAAATTATTCCTACTAGTAACACAAAACATATAAAGGAAAATAAAATACGAAAGAATCAATACATATATGTCAAAACAAATTTGTTCTCATTATTTATTAAAATGTATGAAATATTATTACATAATCAGGCAATATAGATAGGCCTCTATGAAATACTATGGCTGTGAAAGCTAACAATGAAATAAGTGCGCATGTTGACGTGGTGGGGGAAACCCCGATTAAGGCTGAGGGGGTTTTAAGAATGGGTGAGGACTTGTTTAGGTTTAGTTGTAGCGGTTCTTACAACTTTAATTTTCCTTAAATTATTCTTTGATATGATTAGTTTGTGTGCCAATAATTTAATTTTATAATTTATGCCCTTATTCTTAATTAACTGTTTCATTTTGAGAACAGTAACATAATCATATAATTTAGTAAGATAATTATTTTCCTCTAGAAAACACGATTTTGTAAATTTCAAGGGTACTAGAGCGAAGATTTGAAAACCTTCGATTGAAAGTATTAACAAGTAGCGTCACTGCTATTTTTACATCGCCCCAAAGCTCTTCATTTCAACATAAAACCACCATATCTTACGAAACTTTCATTGTATTCGTTTCTGTTCTGTATATATAATGAGGAAGAGAAAGTCATTGGTAAAGCGTACCAAAAAAAAGCATCTCTTCTCTGACGCTGCATAAAGGTAAAGGAAAAAGCTAACTTATTAAACTTGAATTATTGGTTACCCTCTGACGAAATTAATGAATTATTTTAGCTTTAAACAATTAAAAATGTTTGTCGTTATAAAATAAAAATAAAAAACAGTTTTTGTAAGAAAACAAAGTTTACACAGGGATGGTGTTTAATTGTAGACGCACATCATATACTTGAAACAATTCAATCAATAAAAAGTTTATTGATGCTCCGATGCAGGCAATTCATTTCAGTTTCAAATGTAATCTAAATTTATTAAGTTGTGTACGTTTTAGTTTTAGTATTACATGTATTTCAGATCTCTGACTGTTAATTTTAAGCACTGCCACCGCATTTAATTAATTAAACAATATGGTACATCCCGTCGTGTTAAAACAAGATGTTTAGCAATATTTCAATATATAAATTTTTCCTTTTAGTTTTTAAAGCCTATTCATTATTATTATTAACTAAAAATGTAACAAAATAAATAAACAAGAACTATTTAACTTATTACTACGAGACAAAATTTTTGTTTACTTATTTAAGAATATTTTTCTGGTTTTACTTAAGACAGATGTATCTCGTCTTTTAAAAAAAAATAATAATAATTTAAAAAAATGAGCCACCTGTTAAAATATTATAATAAAGCTCAAATTTATTGTTTTCATTACACAATGTGTTAGTGTATTTTGTATTTTATTTAAACCTTTAATCGCAGTCCTATTCTATTTAAAGTATGGATAACAATTTCTCATAAATGACGTCACGCGATTTTTGCCGATTGTTGACCCCCTCCCCCCCCTCGTCACGCGTCGTCACAAAAACTTAGACCCCCCCCCCTCTAAAAATACATCACAAATCTTTGACCCCCACCAAAAAAAAACCCCACCAAAACAAAACCAAATGTATTTTCTATTTTAAAATAAGTATGTTTCAAAAGTTTCAAATCACGTTTATTGTCATTTAAGTATTTATTATTTATTTAGTGAAGATCTACATTGTAATATCGTAACCCGTGTGAAGCATTTTTAAAAAACGTTTAATCGACCTTCAGAAAGCGAACTGTGTTAACATCCTTAGATTATATTTCATTTTAATGCATACAAATTAAACATTGACTATTAATCATCACGTTTAACGACTTTGTTTAGAAAAAAAATATATAAAAATAACATTTTTAAAATTTATTTTTTAAAAATCCCTCAATTGACTGACGGGCAACCCGTAAGAAAGAGGTCGGCGAACAGACGTTAATATCCTCATCTGGGGTCAAAAAGAGAATTCTTGGGGGTAATGCAGACTCATTTGGGACATATAACATCCACTACATTCCACTAGATATATTAAAATACGTCATGTGTACGTGTACGCTTGGAACATATGCCCATTATTGAACCGGTTCCTTCCAGAAAATGCATTTTTTAAAAATTTGACAACAATGTAGATTTCTAACCTACGTACTATACGAAGACACCTAAATCTACCCTACTTTCATTTATATTGACACGAGTGACAATAATCTTAATCCACATGACTTGTCTGTATCACGTATCCTTTCTGTGATATTTAAAATTAATGCCTTAAAAACTGAGCCATGAAGAAAAGTTGTTTTGTGCTCCTCTCGAATTGCGGTGTCAAGAATTTGATGCATTCAATAAAGTTAATGAATACTTGACTAATTTTAAATGGGCTCATTTAACATTATAATCTAGAAGACTAGAATGGACAGGGGCGTTTGGCCAAAAACCAATCGAACAATTATATCAAACTTAAAACTTTTTTAATTCTATCAAATTGATTCCCTCCCCCCTCCCCTTTTAAAGAAAAAGGATATTCCGTGTCGTTTTGACTTAAAATATCTACACATAATCCTATTCAGATCATTTTTAGACACTTGTCATGCTTGTAAAACTCACCAGTAGCATGCTAACGACGCTCCCCCAAATCCCCAGTCATGTGAGCAGGACCTATAGTCTGGGGGGGGGGTAACGCACACATAAACTTGAATATTTTGGGATAACGGGCAAAAAAGTTCGACTCCTGCCATGAGACAACCAAACGGAGCTGCGGATACATCACAAATGCTTTGATGTCAACATCAAACGACGCAGTGTAACAATTTCATACGTTATCCTGTGGATTCTCAAACTTAAGGATTAAAATTAGATTTAATTTTCGTATCTTGATAGCTTACGCCAACCAGCGTCTGATGGCCTACTGACCGGTACATTGAGAAGCACTGATTTTTAAAAAAAATGTCATTAAATAAATTGAAAGCGACCAAATATTTCAGTAGAAGTTTTATTTAAAGTTACCCTTGAGATGTGACGTCACATTTCTTCAACCTTCTCCCTCCCCCTCATCACGCATCGTCACAAAAGTGTGACCCACCTCCCCCCTAGGTGCGTGACGTCATTTATGGACGGCCCCATAGTCCTTCAGACGCTTTTCTTAAAAATAAATTGATTCCATTTTTTGCATGTATAATTAGCCCATGTCTAAAATTAAAGACTTGTCGATAATTCAAATTCATCGGACTCATACTCACTCGATGTTAAGAAATTAACCTAAGACATCCCAGCCCACTTTTAATAATTTTTCCTCATCACCTCAATGCCCCAATTGCTTAGAACAGAACATAAAGAACCAAAGTTGTTGCCTTCTTATCGTTGTTTATCCTAAAATAATCCATGCCAACTTAACTTCTTAAAATAGATTTCTGTTAGTATAATCGAACTATGCGTGGCTTTTTAGGTATTTCAACAAAAGCCTAAACGTTGGCTGATCCGATTGCGAATTATATGGAGAAAGTTTTTAAAAAAAAATTAAAAAAAATAATAAAAAAATAAAATAATAAAATTTTAAAAAAAATATTTAAAAAAATAAATTAAAAAACCATTTATTTTAACGCGGGGTCCATCTGTCATAGGAATGAATTTTGTGCATGAAAATAAGATGTTAACTTTACAGAGACTTTTGCTATATAACAGTAGTTGTAGATGTACCGTTTATTTCATCCTATTTATTTTATATTTTCCTGATACTTTCATACAGATTTGTTTTTTTATTTCTAATTATTATTTCATAGTTGGAAATGATTCCGATTTCATGCAAACTAAATAAGCTCTTCAACCTCAGATTATATCTCTTGATTAAGGTTAGGGTTAAGTCCCTGTCTTTGCGTTAGTAATGAAAAAGCTCCGAAACTTCGACTTCAAAAACAATGTGTCTTCTTTATATTTTCCAACGCCCTACACAATGGTTAATTTATAGCTCGATTTCCTTTTTACTCGCAGTTGTATCACCCACTCGCACTGGTTTCCATCTGTTTAACTCCATCAATGCTACACCGGTTTTAATTATCATTCAATAAATTTGTTCTAAAACTAATTCCAGGGAAATCATTTTTCGGGAAATTCCGGTACAAACATTAAAATTTTAGAAAATCATTATTTCGTTTATTTTACTGAGAAACTCTTGTAAACGGGTCATTTATAAGGTGTTTTCACATTGATATACAAGCATAGTGCATACTTGAAGAATCGATTTTTAGTAGATGTGCCACGGTAAAAAAAAATTAAATTTCCAAACGTGCACTTCATTTTCAATACAATAAATAATTTAAAAATAAGATATTTTTTGAAATGTCTATTAACAGTTAATTTCAATTTTAATTTTTAAAACTCTAAATAAATCGAGTAATACATAATTCACAATATATTTAAATAGACTGATTATAATTTTAAATAATTTTGTTGTTATGTTTTCATCTATTACAACTACAAGAGTTATTAATATATGCCATGGCATACAAAGTTATACACTCGGCATTTACAGATCAAATTATATAAGAGAATACATTAAAAAAAGAATACACTAATTAATGTGTTTAAATGGGCCAATGACAAAATAATAATGTATTAGCTACCGCAGAGAGTTTGGGAATGGTGCACTATTTAAACCAACATCTTTATTCTTATTGTTCTCTTAACTTTCTGTTTGAGGGGAAGCTATGAGTTAATTCAACGCGTGCACAATGTCAAGCCAATTAACACAAATTGAACATCGGGAAGTGGATGAAAATTGAAATTTCAAGTTACACCCCGACAGACAAGAAAGCTAGTTTAGAAAGAACATGGTGAAAGAAACGAAACTTTTCTATGTTAATTGTCTTGTGTTTAGTTTAGGGATTGTCAATATTATTTTTATTTTAATTTCTAAAGCTAATGATACTCCTCTATCATTTTTTTTACTCATTTCTATGAATGGAGGCAAGAATGTAGCAAATAACGTAACTTGTTTTTAGTTACAATACTCTAAACTAACCTTAACTTTTTTTTCCGTTTACTCTAAGGGATTATTCAAAATAGGCGATTGTAAAAACCAATTGTTTTCGTAGTCATAGTATTCCGTAATTCAATTTATATGCTCGTTTTGAATAAATTTCTGCATGAGATGAGAGTCACTTCCATAACGTATTACCCGGATGGGCCAATCCCGGGAAATAAGAATCTAGATCCCCCTTGTAAATTTTAAATTTGCTTTTTAAAATTTTTGATGCGTCTAAATTTAAATCTTTCATAGCTTAACGCCAGGTGTACACACATGATAATTGATATACAATCTATAGAACATATAACCTATACACCATACATACAATCTACAGAACATACAATCTATAGATCATACAATCTACAGAACATGTGCATACAATCTATAGTTTATACAACATTTTATGGAACATACAATCTATAGATCATACAACCGATAGAACATAAAACCTATAGAAAATACAATCTACAGAACATACAACATATAGAACATACAATATATAGAACTTTCAACCTATAGAACATACAATCTATAGAACTTACAATCTATAGAACATACAACATATATAAAATACAATCTATAGAACATACAATCTATAGAACATACAATCTATAGAACAAAAAATCTATAGAACATACAACCCAGTTTGCAAACGGCACTTGAATTAATTAATATAGACTCTATATAATAAATAAAAGAAAGCTTCAAAGTCCAACTGCAGAACACAATTTATAATTTAAGACGACCGTTGAGGTGGTTTGGAAATTTCTAGGACTGTTTTAGATTATATGCTTTGTTCAAGCGATTTAATCTATATCATCTATGAAGTATCAAATGTTCTACATTTGTGAACGTAATTTCTTGAGCGAATTTTATTATTCCAACATGTTGAGACCTGACTATGTATATACATATTATATGTGCTCAGTGCTCATGTAGCCAAGGACATGATTTTTTTAAATAAAGGGATTTCCCATAAAGCGAAAAGAAAAAACCCGATGCTATAAATAAATACATAGTTTGTTTTTTAAAATCTTTTTTTTCTTCTTCCCCCTTTGGACAGTAGCACGTGTTTAGGTAAAGTAAAAGTTTTTTTTATCAAGATAATGTGAATATTTCTTAGTAAGCTTAGCTTATATAATTAAATGTAAGAAGTTTAACGGTTCAGTTTTATGCGCAAGTAAAGAATACACAATCGTTCAAAGTACTTTTGAGAAATAACTTTATAAACATTATGTGTGAATTTTATAATTGAAGTTAATACTCCGTCATGGCACGGTCATATTATATTATATAACAACATGTATTATACTTACAATTTGCTTTAATAAGCATGCCGTATTTACAAACAACTTGGGCAGCAATTTATAAAAATATTATTCTCAAAATACACATTGTTCACAAAGACCCACTATTCCAAGCACACCTGTTATTAATGACACGCTTTTTAGATCCGATTATTCGATTAATTTGGCAATCATCATTTAAAAGGAAGCTCTAGAGCAGGGGTCGGGAAACCATGGCTCGCGAGCCAGATGTGGCTCTATTGATGACTGCATCTGGCTCTCAGACAAATATTCGATTATTTAAAAAGAAAAACGTTTATTCAGACTCCTGTGCTCTACATATTAATTGCATATAATAATGTTATTAAAAAGAATTTAGAGACATAATTATTGCACTTTTAGTGTTGAAATTACACAAAATGCTCACATTTACTTGCATTTTTAGTTGTTAACCTTCTGTATGGCTCTCACAGAATTACTTTTCAAAATATGTGGTGTTTATGGCTCTCTCAGACAAAAAGTTTCCCGACCCCTGCTCAAGAGCTAGAGTGGTCGTATTTAAAATTAAAAATGGTTTGTAAAAATAAAAATAAAAATGAAGCAACAACTGCTTGAAGCAGGAGTAGCTGCAGTTCTCTGTTAATATTTTGTATTTCATTATTAATGATTATTCCGCGACTTCTCACTAAGCATTCAGTAATGTGGTCTTAAAGTCTAAGGTCTAATTTTAATGTGTATAATCATTTGTAAAATCATTATTTATTTATTTATTTATTTTTAATGGGTAGGTTGATAATGTTGTTTTTGAATAATCAGTTTTACACAAAAGATAGATCTAAATAGCGTTTATATTTTTCTTATAAGATTATATAAAATTAAGAATGATAAAAAGAACTTTAAAGATAATGATTGTATGTAATAAACTTTATAATTGTAAAAAATAATGTTATTATAAATTTTCAGTAAAAAATGTTGACAACATTATTTTTTTTTGGCAGCAAGCACTTTAATTGGTTACTTTATTATAAGTTCACTTAAAAGAGATCAAAATTCCCTAGCTAAAATTAAGGAAGAAATATCATTTTAAAATGTACATCCTCATTTTGAAAGTAAAAAGTTAGCTCAGTTCCACACGTTAACAATTTAATTTAAACTTAAATTACCGTGTTAGTTTTTTTTTGTGTTATTTTAAATAAAAAAAATTATCTCCCTTTGAATAGGGAAATTCCCATGGCTTGGAATTTTATACCGGATGTTAGACCGTTTCAACGGGGCTCAGATAAGAAGTTTGGCAACCATTTTTCGGCGGGGATTTATTTAAGTGGCATTTTAAAAATTCAAAAAGGAATTGAATAAAGTAAGAACATCTGATTAATTAAAATATATATCACGCCTTTTATGACGTGTATTATTTCCCCAACACATTTTTTTTCTTCACATTTACATATAACTTCTGATAACGGATGGAAAATCGTAACTGTGCCTGTTCTGATTTGATTTACAATTTACTGAATGATGAATTAAATATTATTTATTACTATACTCATGAAGTTTTTTAATTAGCCTTGGTTTTGTGTTATTTGTTTATTTGATGTGTATGCAATTTATAAGTATTGTTGTTTTTACACAGACGAATTAAAGAGACTGAACTAAAATAACTTGTGACAGGAATTAAGTTATGGTTGGATAAAATAACAGTAAAACTTAAAAGACAGGAAGAAAAGTAAGTCAAATAGTCCAAGTCCACACCAACTCAAGGAGTGTCAAGAAGAGAAGTATTTTAAGATCTTTAAAAAATTAAATACAACCAATTTATTAAATGTTGAAACTAGAACGCAGTTTCTGAACGACAGCAGGGTAATTACGCATTTAGAAGCAGTATTAGTAAGCAATTTGTATAGACTGACTAACGGATTTATTTTAAGTTTTTCTTTAACACTAAGGCATTTCATATATTTATTCTTATTCGATCGTGTACCACTCCTGTAACTATCAACCACTAAGAAAGATATGTGGTAAGTAATGAACAAGTTTTTTCATGGTGCCTATTTAAATTGATTGTTATGTAAAATTCCTTTGGTCTTTGTGCACTGATTAAAATAGTCGGCAGTTTAAAGCAAATTGAAAAGCCATAAATGTAGATTTTAGAAACATTACATCATACAGTAGTAAAATTCAATAATCTGTAACAGAAAAAACGTCGTTTTATAATGATAATTAATAATTCCAATAATTCATATTTCTTCGATGGCCTGGATGAGATCATTTATAAAAAGCCACCAATTGTTTTTAATGGATACAATTTTTTTGTTTATTAAATTGACATTTTTAAAAGTATTAATCTAAAATCATTGTAGCTTGAAGCTCTGAAAATTATTGAGCCGAAATTTTAATTCAAATAAAACATGTTAATAGATCATATAGGCAAATTTAAAAATAACGTTCATGATTACTTCATAATCATTTAATATTGGAGAAGAACCTTCACTAAATTGACCCTCGCCCTCATACAATGGTAGCAGCAATGAACGGGCTTCCTATTCACTAATTAATTACTTGACAAAGCAACGCGTTGTTATATTTAAAAACAATCATAATCCCTATTACTATTAGCGCTACCCAACTTCCCCACAATTAGAACACCACCAAAACCTTTTTTTGGCGCCCTTGAACTATAAAAATATTGTAGCATCTCCTTTTACATCCCACAATCATAACATCACAGTTAAAATTTCCGAAAAGAATATAATATTACGCACCAAACGCGCTTGGGGTCTTTTTTTAGAGGCGTCACTAGTGGGGTGCGGGGAGTGCGTTCCGCACCGGGTGACACCATCTCAAGGGGAAACACCAAAATGTAAAATTATGTATGTTCCCGTTATTTTGCAATGGCAGACTAAAGGAGGTTTAACGGGTATGTCATGATGGGGTGGCACCATGAGCTACCTTACTAGGTGACACCACCCCTCTGGCATTTTCCGAATAGTTTAATTAAGCACAGGTATCGAGATTTTTTTACTTTACAATTAATTACATTATTTTATTAGGATTAGTTTGACAAAACGACGTGTTACCGCGATAACTGCTAGAGAAGAGAGGCAGTAAGTCTTCTTTACAAAAATATTAAAAATGTATTTAGTATTTATTCTAAAACATAATATTATACGCTCACATTTGTAAATCTCTATATTCACACTAAATTTTCGTTACGAGTGATTATTTGTAGAAAGAAAGAAAAAAAAGATACATTATCAACAAGCAAAGATTTTCTAAATAGCGTATGTTGGTTTTAAAAAATAACGTAAAGGGGCAAAGTGCGTTAGGGCTATTGCATTTATTCTTTATAATGTGTATACTACAAATTATGCAATCTTATGAAATTAACACAGATAATATACTTTAATTTTTTATGCGAGCTCGGGGGCAGTTATATGAAATGTTCCAAGAAAATTGCAATATAAAAACATTTCCCATCGTAAAGAAAAGTTTGGCTCTCAATATTGTTGTTTAATGCAGGAGTATATCGTAACCAAACTAAGCTATTGTTCATGTGCCACAGTTGTATCAATGTGAGTGGACTGTGTTTAAAAATATATAATATAATATAAATTAAATAAATTGGCTACTCGCCAAAACTATCGAGGCCTAAATACAAATTAAAAAGATTAGCCTACACTAATTTAAAGACATTATCATTATTTAAATTTTAATGTAATGTTAAGTCAAATAGTTTGAGAAACTGGTCTATTAATAGATGACGATATAACTATATTTAAAATCCATGTAAAAAATCGTGTCTAAGTTACACAAACATTTTTTATTGAAAGAGTTATATCCCTTATATCAGCAAAATTGGTTATTACGGAACTTCCGCAGACACAATATTTCAAAAGTGCTGGTCAGGTAGTAGGGAGTTCCCCCTTATATCTGCTACCATAATTGATTATTAAGCAAACATTACTGTTACCCATGACCTCTGACTTGTTTAGTGGCTATACCGCAAATATTTGTCGTAATGGACATTTCTTTAAGGAAGTTCCCTAATTCAGATATTAAGGTTTCTTTATTTCCCATTCTGTTCATTTCAAGACGGTCCGTTGAGAATATTTACAATTTACATTGACTTAAATTACATTTTAGTATACACAATAAATTGTACCGTGCATGTTTGCTCAAAACCCATAAAGTTTTTGTCTTTAAATTAAATTATGTGTTTCAAGTCATTTGAATAGCCTACACACAGATTTTCAAGAAATAATTAAAATCCCGTTCACGTATAAACAACTTGTCTACACTCATGTAGAAAACATACTAAATTTAAGACAACATACAAAAGTACATCTCCTTTTTATTATTATTTTGTTTACAAACAACACATTTAAAATAAAATTAGTAAACATCTTATTTCCCGGTGACATTCCGTTCCTTGGTTGTACCCCTTTTACCTATTTACAATTTGAGTCCAGTTCCACTCCAGCTGTTTGCCTTTCCTGGTGAAGCCTTCCCGGTCGGACAAGCGTACCCCCTCCCCAAAATTGTTGAGCTCTCTTATGTTTATTTTGTCCTTGTAAACATCCCATTTCCCGATGAAATTTCTTCCCTGATTTAATTTAAAACAAAATGGATTAAATTCTAGCATCCCCAGATTTCATCATTAATATATACGCAATCATTTTAGTGTGACTTTAGTCACAGCATAGAATGTCGTTTAGAAACGAAACATATTTTAGCTCTGTAACTTGAGGTCCATTTGAGTGAAAGGAGATCGAAATTTTGCAAGTGTGTATAGAATAATTCTATAATTAGCAGACTCAATTGTTAAAGGTGATACACTTAACTTATCAAGTTGCTTGCAAGTGTGTATAGAATCATTCTATAATTAGCAGACTCAATTGTTAAAGGCGATACACTTAACTTATCAAGTTGCTTGCAAGTGTGTATAGAATAATTCTATAATTAGCAGTAATAGCAGACTCAATTGTTAAAGGCGATAAACGTAACTTAGCAAGTTGCCTTTATAACATTAGAGGAAGAATTATTAATGATCCGTGGGTGAAGCAGACACTGGTTGCAATGGCTGAGATATATTATCAACATCCTTAGAAAAAACATTTTTTTTTAACACAGAGTATTAATTGGGATGTATGGAGAAAGTGAAAGACAGCAATTGTATACGAATACGATATTTCAAAATATTTTTCAGAATAATTTGTCATAAATATTTTTAGTGTTTTTAAAAAATACCATAGGGGCCGTCCATAAATGACGTCGAGGGATTTCAGCCAATTTTGAAACCCCCTCCCCCCTCGTCACACGTCGTCACAAAAAGCTAGACCCCGTCTCCAATATGACATACATCTCAGACATCACAAAACTTTTTTCCTTCCCCAATAAAAGCCGTATTTTATATTGGAAACTTAGCATGTTTCAAATAAGTTTTTAACCCAATTTCCTTATGGGAAAAATCAACGCGGTGGTCGAGTGGCAGCGCGCTCGACTGGCGTACCGATGGTCACGGGTTCGAATCCATGTGAAGGCAAGGATTTGTTACCGGGGCCTAGGGCGTCTCTGAGTCACCCAGCTCCGAATGGGTACCTAACAAACACTAGTTAGGCGGCTGGGTAATGCGGGGAACCCACAAAGCCGTGGCCTGTGAACGCTGCATCACTTGCCAACAGATCATCTGTCATGGTCTGTGGACGCAATTATCTTCTGCATAGAAGGAGCGTCTTCATAGATAAGATAAGATACTATACATAATTTGCAATGTATGTCACGTCTGTCTGTCCCGTCTGTCTGTCCGTAACGCTACTATTTTAGAAAGCAGCGCACCAAATTACTGCACCAAAAATAACTCTTTTCGAAAATCCGCATAAAATTGTTTAATAGGGAAATAAATGAATAAAATTAAAATAAATAAAATAAATGAAAGTTCTGTATTGTATTATGTACTTTTTAAAATCTGATGTGTATTTATTTTGAAAACCTCCGTCATTTTTGATGGGTGATACACTAATTGCGTTTTTATTTTTGAAATGTCTGTCCTGTCTTTTCGAGCTTTGAACAGCAACTCCTCCTGAACCATACCAGATAAAGGGTTCGCGTCTTTTGCAAATATGTTAAGGAGGTACCAAAGATGTGCGCTGGCCAAAAAAAAAGTACCGAAAAGGTTTACTGGATTTACTGGAAAATAAAAAAATAATTAAAAATATCAGTATTTTGTCAATTTCTCGGCAACCATAACAGCTATCGGGTTGAAACAAACGCCAAACGATTGCTAATAATATTTAGAACAATGTTGGAGAAGTAATTTTTGAAAAATCTCTTTTCGTTTGACTCCCGTAATTTTAGCAGCAAATTTTAGATAGCAATTGTTTTGTTTACTTTCAACTTTCAGAATTATTGATTTGAAATGACTATTAATGACTTAATTCTTCCCATCCCTTGAATAAAAAATTCGGAAATTCTTTGTTGGAAATTGCGCTTAATTAAATACTCATTCGAGTTTTTATTACTTGTTTTGTCATTTGAGTATTTATTTACAAATATCGTAATAACGCGTGAAGCCATGTAAATTGTAAACGTCATTAAATAAATTGTAAGCAATCAAATATTTAAGTGGAACTTTTATTTAAAGTTGAGCGTTTTTATGGGACGTCACAGTTCTGAAATCACCCCCCCCCCAACAAAAAAAAATCACACATTGTAACAAATGTGTGCCCTCTTCCCCCTCCCTCTCCCTAGGTGCGTGACGTCATTTATGGACTGCCCCAATGGTCAAGGCCTCGTTGTAACAGCAGGAATTATTTCCCTTGACGGTCAAGGGGTCGTGCTTTGACAGGGTCAGTGTTGTGTTGACTCCCAAGGAGAACTATGCTTAGGGGAATGTGAAGTTTAACCTGTTTTTTTTTCTTGTGTGCTGGGCAATTTCAATTTGCCTAGGGCCTAGAGCATCAAGTAATCAAGGAACATTCAATTACCACAATTTCATTCATGTGTTAATTTATTCTCTTTTAAAATCTGAGTTAGCTTAATGCTTGTGATAATACAATACGAAATAGTGTATTAGTATTATATTTGTGAAATGAGGCATAACCACAATAATCGTTCATTTATGCTTTGATATGCGACATGTTTTACTTCTAATTCTAATTGCACATACTATGTATACATATATACTTGTTAACAAATCAGACGCCATAGTTTTTACACACAAATGTGTTTTCATCAACTTGAACTTGCAACGTTAGCAGTAATAGCAGTGCGACAAGTGGTGAGTTGATTTAGGATAATAATGAATCAACTTAGTTGATATATTCGTTGTATTGTTAGTTCAACACCCTCCTATATCACCCTCGACACACAGACTACTGAGACAGTGACGGCCTATTAGCATTATTTATTTATTTTTGTATTTTTTAAAAAATGTCTTTTTTAAAATTTACTCCCTTAACCCCTCTACGCTGAGTAGACCAGTGCTTCTCAAAGTGGTGGTCCGCGGACCGTTGCCGCTACCACGTCAGTACACGGAAAATATTTCACCGGTCCCTGGTGCAATGGAAAAAATACCTGCCGGTCCGCAATACTAAAAAGTTTGAGAAGCACTGGAGTAGAAAGTGCCTAAAAGTATATATTAATTATATTTTTTAAAAAACAGCAACTATTTTAAAGTCTTTTCAAATAGTTCTCAACACTAGTTCTGTTTGTCACTAACTCTCGTGAGATAACGTCATTCATAGCCTTGTACCTTTCATTAAACTGGCTTGACAAGATTGAAAAATATGGTTACAATAGAAAGAAAAAAAAGGTCTTCTTAATACTTCCGCGAGAAGTAGAAAAGTTCCTGCTCTTATAATACAAAATACGGTGAACCCCGCGGAAGTCAAACTCAATACTACTTTATACTATACCGAAACTGGACCAAAGTGTTATTACTACTACATTTACGTTAAAGAAGTTTGAAGTATGTTAGCAGATGACGGTTTGGTTTCGTTTGGTCTACTCTTGAAGTTGAAGGGTAATTTTACAGTCATTTCCGGATTACGAATGCGCAAATAAACTGTTGGTATTTTCCGAATAACTCAATGTCATTTTATGAACCTAAGTACATTACATTTAAAGTTAAAGATGTCTCTTGTTATTAGTCCCACGTGAATAACTGCAGAAAGTAATTATACAGAGCACGCTTATATACAGTTACCGTCTAGCTCCTGTCTACTGGTTCATGGTTCAATTTTAAGTTAAGGATGTTAAATGAGAATAGATGTTCATTAAAATATTTTTAAAACGTTTGAAAATATACTAATTTACTGAAATACATTACTATTAATTATTAATACATAAATCATTCAGGACACGCTAGCTAACTTGATATGGAGTGGTCTTGGGAATGTTAGCCATTTATTGTTCACAAAGACGTTAACAATTCTATTTTTATTTGATATAATTGTAATTGAATTTTTAAAATAAAACAAACCCGTAAAAACAAAGTTTTTGACTATAAATCCCTTATATATGACACAGAACTGAAAGTATTGATTATGTTCCAACGCGACAAACATTTACATCCTGAATCTGTCTTAACTTTCCTTTGCTTTATAACCCCTGGGGGCGGGTGGGAGTGGGGAAAGATCTGGTCACCTATCGCTGGACCGAGCTCAGCGTGACACGTAAAATGTAAACAAAAGCACGCTGGTACTTCGATGGGTCGCGTGACTGAACAATCACGTGAAAACAAACAAGAACAAACCGTGAATTTGAATTATATACGTTATATAAGGATAAACTAAAAATGCATTAATTTAATTACGGTACGTTCGATCGATCTGAAATTTTGATACGATGCATTGTTAGGTGAGACGGGTCCGTGTGCCGAATTTCAGCTCGATCGGATCACGGGAAGTGGGTCATTTTTTACTTTTATTTTTCCACCCGCCCATGAGATGACGACAGAACGACAGAGAGACAGAGACGGCGGTGAAGTTAATATAAGGGATTTAATAAAACAAACCTGTAAAAACAAATTTTTTGACTATAAATCCCTTATATATGAGACATAACTAATAGTATTGATTATTTTCAAACGCGACAAACATTTACAGACTGAATCTGTCTTAACCCAACTTTGCTTCATAACCCTTGGGAGAGGGGAAAAGTCTGGTCACCGATTGCTTGACCGAGCTCAGCGTGACACGTAAAATGTAAACAAAAGCACGCCGGTACTTCGATGGGTCGACGTCAAAGCGTCAACTCAAACTCTCACGTGGGAAAAAAAACAATAACAAACCGTGAATTTGAATTACATACGTTATATAAGGATAAACTAAAAAATGCATTAATTTATTTACGCTACGTTCGATCGCTCGGAAATTTTGATACGATGCATTGTTAGGTGAGACGGGTCCATGTGCTAAATTTCAGCTCGATCGGATCACGGGAAGTGGGTCATTTTGACTTCTGTTTTTCCGCCCGCCCAAAACAGAGATAACGACAGAGAGAGAGATGACGACAGAGATGGCTGTGAAGTTAATATAAGGGATTTTAAAATGAATTTTTTTTATTATAAAGTAAATATATTGTCGATTAAAAGAATGTATGTATGTATGTATGTATGTATGTATGTATGTATGTATGTATGTATGTATGTATGTATGTATGTGTGTGTGTGTATGTATGTATGTAAGTACATACGTACGTATGTATGTATGTACGTATGTATGTATGTATGTACGTATGTACGTACGTATGTATGCATGTCCTTTATAGCTGACTATTGATTCTACATGTGGAAGAAAATCAGAAGCCCCGAGCCTAGTGCTCTTCATGGGTCTTCCTGGAAGACCCTCCCAGCTATCTGGCCCCCTCCCCCAGAAAAGGACGTGACAGCTGGGAAAACCTCCCCGGAGCGGTCGCTTCTGAAGCGGCCACCTGGGCATCTAAGACAGAAAGTCGAGGATGCCTCCCACTAAGTTGACCTCACAAGGAGGGGTGGAATTTCCTTACTACGACCCGCTACCACTTCGGCGCCACCCCGGCAAAGCATACGAGTCTCAATGGTTAGGATCGCCGCAATGCGGGGGATCATCAATGACCTACCTAGGGTGCAACCCCCACTGGAAGGTTTCCTCAGAGCTGGCGTCCGCTGCGTTCTTCGCGGTACCTTTTGCTAATCCGTGCTGGCGCTCCTGGCCCTAAACCGGCACCGCTCAATAGCGTTGCTAGTAAAATTGAGGGGGACGAAACGGTCGCTTCGGATTTACCCGACCCTCAACGGGTACTTTGGTTTTCATCATCGACAATGCATTTAAGATGCTTTGTCTAAGATCCGTACAGCGACTGTAATCATATGTGACTAGCACCTAACACCTAACATATCGGACTTTGGCATTGCCTGCCGGGAGTTGTTGGTTTCAGGCCGCCGAGTCGCGGTCAGGTCCGTGCCCCACGACCTTACTCATCCGCCGAGCCCCGTAGAGGCCACCCCCTTTCGATCGGATCACGGGAAGTGGGTCATTTTGACTTTTGTTTTTCCGCCCGCCCAAAACAGAGATAACGACAGAGAGAGAGATGACGACAGAGACGACTGTGAAGTTAATATAAGGGATTTTAAAATGAATTTTTTTATTATAAACTAAATATATTGTCGATTAAAAGAATGTATGTATGTATGTATGTATGTATGTATGTATGTATGTATGTATGTATGTATGTATGTATGTATGTATGTATGTATGTATGTATGTATGTATGTATGTATGTATGTATGTATGTATGTATGTATGTATGTATGTATGTATGTATGTATGTATGTATGTATGTATGTATGTGTGTATGTATGTATGTACGTACATACGTACGTATGTATGTATGTACGTATGTATGTATGTATGTATGTCCGTATGTACGTACGTATGTATGCATGTCCTTTATAGCTGACTAAAACATTCAGTCGATCGCAATGAAAATTTTGGAGACTGTTGATTACGTTCCCGGGATGGTAACTGGCAAACTTTTTAAATCCCTTATATTAACTTCACCGGTGTCTCTCTCTCTCTCTCTCTCTCTCTCTGTCTGTCTGTCTTGGGCTCGGCGGGCGGAAAAACAGAAGTCAAAAATGACCCATTTCCCATGATCCGATCAAACTGAAATTTGGCACACGGACCCGTCGAACCTAACAATGCACCATATCAAAATTTCAGATCGATCGAACGTACCATAATTAAATTAATGCATTTTTAGTTTATCCTTATATGAGGTATGTAATTCAAAATTCACTGTTTGTTATTGTTTTTTTTCTTCCAGTTTCACGTGAGTTTGAGTTGACGCCGACCGTCGTGTTGACGCCGACCGTCGTGCCGACACCCCCTCACATCCCACCCCCATTTATTAAAGACAAGGGACATCACTCGGTGTCAGTCTGTAAATGTTTGAAAATAATCAATAATGTTAGTTATGTCTCATATATAAGGGATTTATAGTCAAAAACTTTGTTTTTACGGGTTTGTTTTATTTTTCAAATTAACACTCTTTGGGCGCTGGGGGCCCATAATGCCATTTTTTGCTTATATGAGCTATATAAATATTAGTTTAATCGTCAGCTACTGGGTAAATTGATGGATCTTAACCAAACTTTGTATATAAAATCTTGATAGCCAATATTAAAATAATTTAGGGCATTGAACTCCTAATGGCCACTCATTCTGGGCTGGGGGCCCAAAATACCTTTTTTCTTTAACGTTTAAGATTTTATTCCCCAACTCAATTATTGAAGATGTTGACAAATAATGATACATGTATACATTATTATCTATATTGAAATGAACAGGTGTTTTGAAATTTATATCTTGCACTGAATGGGCCCTGAGGCCCTTAATGTCGTTTTTTGCTTATATTTTATATGAGCTATATAAAAATTAGTTTATGCGTTAGCTACTGATTAAATGAATGGATCTTAACCAAACTTTGTATAAAAAAATTGGTAGCCCATATTAAAAATACTTAAGTGCACTGAACTTCTAATGTCAATTTCTCGGGGCTGGTGGCCCGAAATTTCTTTTTTTCGAATATGTTTAGATATTTTTCCCATTCACTTTTTAACGATCTTGATAAATATATCCATGATGAAACTGAAATAAAATTAACAGGTTTTTGAATTTGAAATCTTGTACTGAATGGGCCAAGTGGCCCCTTAATAATTAATGTCATTTTTTCCCCGATATTAGCTATAAAAATTTTAGTTTAAGCGTTAGATAATGAGAAAATAACAGGATTTTGACCAAACTTAGTATATAAAAACTTAAGAGCCTATGGGGTCGTCCATAAAGTACGTCACGCTATTTTTGACCATTTTTACCCCCCCTCCCCCCTGTCACAAATCTCAGACCCCCCCCCCTAAAGTACATCACACTCTTGAACAAAAATATTTTGTATTATCAAAATAATCACAATTTAATATAAAACAGCGTTCCGTCACACATGGCCGGACCCCCCTCCCCCCTGTCACAAAATGTCACACTTTCTTACACCCCCTCCCCCCTCCGGAGCGTGACGTACTTTATGGATGGCCCCCATATTAAATTACTATAGGGCACTGAACTCCTAATCCTAATGTCCATTCCCTTGGAGCTGGGGGCCCCAAATGTCTTTTTTACTGAACGTTAGAAATTGTACCCCCTATTCAATTTTACACGATATTGAGAAATATAGCTTGAGTACAATGGCAATAAAAAATTTAATTATCACTCATTTTGGGGCCGGGGCCCTTAATATCATTTCTTCTTTTGTAAGCTTTTTAATTTTTAATTTATTTATCCGTTTGCTATGAAACTTGGACCTTTTTTTTTGCACACTTCCGCGAAGGTTTCTAGCTTAATTGTTTTTAAACATACCACTCATTGGTTTCTTTAAAATTTTTCATTTTTACTTAGATCGTTGCAATACACGACGGGTCTGCTAGTATATATATATATATATATATATATATATATATATATATATATATATATATATATATATATATATATGTATATATAATATATATATATATATATATATATATATATATATATATATATGTATATATATATATATATATATATATATGTATATATATATATATATATATATATATATATGTATGTATATATATAATATATATATATGTATATATATGTATATATATATATATGTATATATATAATATATATGTATATATATATATATGTATATATATATATATATATATATATATATATATATATATATATATATATTATATATATATATATATATATATATATATATATATTACAGGCAAAGTGTGAAATTCTATAGAATAGAATGCCTAGGCAATATATATAATGCCTGATGGTTTCAGGCAAAGTATGAAATGATGGCTATTTCATACATTGCCTAGGCATCCTATAGAATGCCAAGTTGTCGTCAGGTCAAAGTATGTAATTAACCTACCCCCGCCATTTTTTCAGCCACTGATGTTAGCGGTGGCGCTTTGGTCATTGTTTTATGATGGCGATCGAAGCCTGCATGTGAGCGTTGAAAGTTATTGTAAGACAGTGTTAAGCCGATACAAGGTTCCACTACCAAATCAAAGACAATATTGCCTAAATTCTTCTCACGACGTCAGTTTATATCATCCGGTTGAGATTCCACAGACGTTCTCCCATAACGTTTCCCCTTGGATTGCTGTGAGATCATGTCG
Source organism: Ampullaceana balthica (assembly GCA_944989445.1). Classification (NCBI taxonomy): domain Eukaryota; kingdom Metazoa; phylum Mollusca; class Gastropoda; family Lymnaeidae; genus Ampullaceana; species Ampullaceana balthica. The sequence continues at coordinate 94,318 of CALYLW010001009.1, read as the reverse complement.
GAAGAGAATGTAGTGTTGGGACAGGAATCACGCCATGTTGACATGCAACGACGATTCTAATTCTACGATGAGTTATCTAAAGTAAGAGCCAATGCTGCTAAAAACAGCGTTTTAAAAAAACCGAAACTGTTACCAACAATTGATGGATGATGTGAAAATGGCTAAGACCACCATTAAGCAACAACTACGGGACTATTGGCTGGTGAAACACTATGATGTCATGATGGGTGGAAAATAAGAGTAAATTGATCTACCCTGTTAAATAAGGCGTGAGTGCCATTCTGTTTTACGTCGCGGACTCCGAGATATTTGACCTACTTCATAGAGCCCATTTAGCCATTGTTTATGGAGGACGGTAAAGAATGTTGAAAGAACTTTCACCCAATTACAAGAACGCTACCCGTCATGATATTGAACTGTGTATTAATCTTTGTGAACCTTGCCAGAAAAAACAAAAAAGTATCAAAAAAGGCATTGTGGTCAAGCCCATTGCTTTTTCTGAATTCAACTCTCGTTGTCAGGTAGGTCTTATCGACTTTCAATAACATTCTGATGGGGAATACAATTTTATAATGGTGTATCAAAAACATCCCACCAAGTTCGTGGTTCTCAGGGCCCTGAAGACAAAGATGGCACAAGAAGTAGCATACCAGCTCGTAGACATATTTACGTTGCTTGGTGCTCCAACGATTCTACAGTAAAATAACGGAAGGGAATTTGCAAACAATGTAGTAAGCAGCCTAAAGGAATATTTGCACAACTAGAAGATCGTTCATGGTAAGCCGCGCCACACACAAAGTCAGGGGAGCGTCGAGAGAGCTAACCATGACATTGAAAATATGCTGTGTGCTTGGATGCAAGATGAAATAACTGGCCACTGGAGTGAGGGGTTACTGAGCTTTTCATTCTGGGATTACAATATAACCATACAAAGCTCTCTTTGGATGCAGAACTAAAGTAGGCCTCACAACGTCGTCCCTACATGACGATGTTTTACAAGATGTGGAATCAGAGGAATATCTCGAAAAAATAATACAGAGCGTACATCATGTGCTTTATTTTGTATTAAATCCACTTTAAAATACGTAATTATCAATAGTCTTTTGTTTTGCTCTTTTTACACTTTGCCGAATCGAAATCCGGCATTCTATAGAATGCCTAGGCAAAGTATGCAAAAGTTTTACAAATTATATACTTTGCCTGAAACCATCAGGCATTCTATACATTGCCTAGGCATTCTATAGAATGCCTGATTTCACACTTTGCCTGTAACACACACATATATATATATATATATATATATATATATATATATATATATATATATAATATATATATATATATATATATATATATATATATATATATATATATATATATATATATATATATATATATGTATATGTATATATATATATATATATATATAATATATATATATATATATATATATATATATATATATATATATATATATATATATATATTACTAGGTTGTGCTGCGGCGCCCAATTTTTTTAGGGCGCCTAAGGCGCCCACCTTTTTCAAAAGCCCAACAATCTTGTTCTTTTATGAAAAAACTTAATATTAAACTTCCTGAAATGTACACAAAGTATTTTATAATAGCGGTTGTAGGGGCGCCCACTTTTTTGTTGTTGTCAAAAGCCCAAGTAACTTATCCTTGTATGATAAATACGAAATGTTCCTGAAATGTACACAAAGTAGCGTTACGAACGTACGGACGGGACATACATAACAAATTATGTATATTGATTATTATTAAACAGTAAGACCTTCAATGTACAATATATAATAATATATCAAAGCATACATTCAATTTAAAATTTGTTTAAGAGCTGTTTAGACACGTAATTTTAATTATATTTTGCTTGTTCCCCTCTCAGTACAACACGAAATATTATAATAATAATAATAAATTGATTATTTATATAGCGCTGTATCCCAGTAAGGAACTGGGCTCACAGCGCTTTACATGAAAGAAATAACATATTAGCCGCAATTCACCGAGTCGTTCATTAGGAGTTCATTGCACTGCATGGTTAGTAGTAGTAGTGAATTGCGCCGTGCAGCACGGCTTAAACAGAAATTTTTTTTATATTTGTCAGTCACTTTTAATTTCAGCAAAGTAATGTGGGCAATGATAGGGCCTTAACAGATATTCAAAGATTTCGTCACTTATTACCTGATTTTTTACCTCGTTTTTATTAACTTGTTGTCGTTCCTGTCTGTCGGCATTGTTTTCGTTCCTGTCTGTCCTCAATTTTTCAAATTTGCCAACGTAAATTTAAACCACTTCCAATGGCCCTAGAGAGTTCAAAATTTTACCACAGATAGATCTTGGCTGACAATACATTGTATCAAAATTTCAGATCGATCGAATGTACCGTAATTAAATTAATGCATTTTTTAGTTTATCTCTATATAAGCATCTGTATCCGACAGCCGTTGTTAAATTTCACGTGCCGAGTTCACCCCGTGACCTCATCGCCGTGGCATTAAAACGTTGGGCGGGCGCTGATGAGGTGTTAGGTATAATAAATAGAGTTTAAAAATATTTTAAAAAACAGGTTGTTATAATTGGACTAAAAAGAATAAAAATAAATAGAGGTAAAAATAAGATTTTTAAAAACCACGTTTTTATAAGTGGACTAAAAAGAAGAAATTAATTTGATTTAATATGACTAAAAACATGGAGCGTGTGCTTCAAAATCCCATTCTAATTTAGAAATACAACACAAAGATAGGTGTTTGGTATAAATATTAAAGATTTATAATTTAGAAGGTAAAAGAGAAGTCTATTAATGAGAGAATGAGTGACCTGCATATGATATATGTAAAACCTCATAAGCACCCACCCCACGTTTTTAGTCATATTAAATCAAATTATTTTCTTCTTTTTAGTCCACTTATAAAAATGTGGTTTTTAAAAATCTTATTTTTACCTCTATTTATTTTTTCCGTTTAAGTCCACGCATTTGTGATGAGGGGGAGGGGGGTGTTTAAGAAATGTGATCTCACATTAAAAATGCGCATCTTTAAATAAAAGTTCGACATAAATATTTCATTTCTTGCAATTTATTTAATGACGTTTTCAATTGCTTCACATGTGTTACGATATTATAGAGTGCAGACTAACACTTAATACGTATTTAAATGGAAAAAAATGTATTTTGCAACATGCTAATTTTTAATTAGAAAATACGCCTTTTAAGGGGGGGGGGTCTAAGTTTTTGTGACGAAGTGTGATGAGGGGGAGGGGGATAACAATCGGCCAAAATCGCGTGACGTCATTTATGGACGGCCCCTAAGACCATTTTCCGTTCACTCAGTTGCGTTCATTTCCCACTGTTGACGGACTATGAAGTAGTGTTCAAAAGTTTTATTTAGCCACCACTAACGAGCAAGGGACTGTGTGGCTATTGCCCCGGGGATTCATTCTTTAATTTTTAAAAAAATATAAAACGTGTATTACTAGTCCTGAATACATCCTGATATTACCTGAATGAAGGTAATTCACTTCTCTTCCTGATCAAACATTTTTACGTAATGAGTAATGACTTGAATACAGCTTATCAAAAACCTTCCTTCTTCCTAGTTCATTCACAACTAGCCAATGTGATTGGTTCAGACAGAACGCTTCCTCGGCTTGATGACCAGGTCTTGCCAATTATATTCTTTTCCAAACCAATTTTTTTTCCGAGTCAATAATCAAAGCTAAACTATAGCCTTTTCTGTAGATTTAAACTTATTTAATTTTTTTTTAAATGTATATATTTAAAAAAATGCATTACTGCTCTCATTCGGTGTTTTTCCAACCCCCTGAGGCCAAAGGGCCCAACATAAAATCCAAACTCTTACTTCTCATAGGGCTTCCAAGCCATTACAGGACGACACGCGAGCGTTTCTCACCTTTTACTTTTAGATCACAAGATCATCATAATTCTGGGGTATACATTATACATGGGTATAATTGTGCAAATTGGATTATGGTCGACGTCCTACGCCTTTGAGATGACTATCGGCTAAAACTTAAGTTTGAAATACTTAACAAAAAGAAGAAAGGGGCCGTTCATAAATGACGTCACGCGCCAGGGGAGTTGGGGTCCACGCATTTGTGACGATGTGTGACGAGGGGAAGGGGGGGTGTTTAAGAAATGTGATGTCACATTAAACATGCGCATCTTTAAATAAAAGTTCGACTTAAATATTTCATGGCTTGCAATTTATTTAATGACGTTTTCAATTGCTTCACATGTGTTACGATATTATAGAGTGCAGACTAACACTTAATACGTATTTAAATGGGGAAAAAATGTATTTTGCAACATGCTAATTTTCAATTAGAAAATACGGCTTTTAAGGGGGGGGGGCTAAGTTTTTGTGACGAAATGTGGTGAGGGGGGGGGGTAAAAATCGGCCAAAATCGCGTGAGGTCATTTATGGACGGCCCCTAAGACCATTTTCCGTTCACTCAGTTGCGTTCATTTTCCATGGTTGACCTTAAATATAGTCAGACGATTGCCACAGAACCAGACAGTAACGTAGCTTGGGTTTTCTTGGGTTGGTGTCCCTATTTCTTGCTACCCCATTCGTCGATTTAAAAAAAAATTAAAATAATGGAGCACCTAGACAAAATAACAACATATATCCCAATGGCCCAATTAAAAAAAAATTAAATGGTTTACTAAATACTTTAATTTTTTTTTAAGTGCTAAAATAAACGTCCTAATAGTAAAACTAATAAAAGAAATTCTTCTAATCAACTGAATCTGATATGATCTATAATTGAAGTTGATAACTTAAATAACTACTGATAATAAAAATTATTATTATTAATTTATTTTTTTAAATTACGGAAAAATTTCATAGAACTACACCATTGATCCTTTGCACAAGCTTGTTATTGGGGCCCGGGTTATTTAGTCTGAGCTAATACATCTTTCATTCGTTTGATTCCTTTACTTTGTGATTGTGAGATGTCTCTTGTCTCATCTATACAGACGCTCCTTCTATACAGAAGATTATTGCGTCCACAGAACAGGCCGGTCTGTTGGCAAGTGACGCAGCGTTCACAGGCCACGGCTATTAAAGTTTGCATGCATGTTATTCCCAGCCACCTTTGTTTCCCTTTAAGGTGCCATCCATATATTACGTACGCAATGAGGGGGGGTGTGTGTGTTTAATTAACAGCATTTTGCGTACGGGGAGGGGGATATCGACTTAATGTGTAGGGCCCCAAAGAGTAAAACCAATATCTTGTGACTATGGCTTAATATTAATTTTTCAAACAGTGGGAGGATTGGGGGGGGGGCTAATTTGTACGTACGCACGGGGGAGGGGGGTCTCGATACTGTACGGGGTGCAAGTGGGAGGGGCTACGAAAATACGACTTTTGTAACTAGTGTTAGGTACCCATTGGGAGCTGCATGGACTCATGGGTTGGCCCCGGGAACAAATTCCTGCCTTCACATGGATTCGAACCCGTGACCATCGGTACACCAGTCGAGCGCGCATCAGTAGCTTATTCTTATAATCAATCTGAGGTATCTACTGATAAATCATACAGTCATACATAGACATTTTAAAAAAAATTATGCTATATAAATTATTCTGCACACACACACTTATCTTATCTGTTACAGACGCTCCTTCTATAAAGAAGATTATTGCGTCCACCGCTTATCTATGGTTTGTGTTTAGTCCTGCATTCTTATTAAAATTGGAGATTTAAATGTTGATAAAGTGTTGGTTTTCCTGGTTTCTTCAGACAACCCAATCCACGCCCAAAGTCCGGACGGGAAGAACGAAAATTTGTATGTGTTTCTTCTTGCATACGGAATAATAAAGGTGTTTTATTCTTAAGTCTATCTGAGGGTTGTATTAAGTTATCTTTGTGTTGTATTTCTAAATTAGAATTAATTGCTTTAATACTTAACTCTTGGTTCTTCTATCCTCTAGTGTTTCAAGGTTTAATGATTTAACTAATGGTGTTATTCTTGTCAGTTTTGAATATTCTCCAGTAATGAATCTGGCAGCTCTTTTTTGAATTTATTCTAGTTTATAAATGTTTTCTTTGGTGGATGGGTCCTATACAGAAGATGCATATTCTAGTACAGGTCTCACCAAAGTGAGATATCATTTGTAAAAGTTTATTTTTATAAAGCCTAAGGGGCCGTCCATAAATGACGTCACGCTCCTAGGGGGGGGGGTCACACTTTTGTGACGATGCGTGACGAGGGGGAGGGAGGGGGGTTGAAGAAATGTGACGTCAAATCAAAAGGGTAACTTTAAATAAAACTTCTACTGAAATATTTGGTGGCTTACAATTTATTTAATGACTTTTTAATAATAAAAAAAATCAGGGCTTCTCAATGTGCCGGTCGGTAGGCCATCAGACGCTGGTTGGTGTAAGCTATCAAGAGACGAAAATTAAATATAATTATAATCCTTAAGTTTGAGAACTCACAAGATAACGTATGAAATTCTTACACTGTGTCGTTTGATGTTGACATCAAAGCATTTGTGATGTAACCGCAGCTCCGTCTGCGACCTTTTTTGCCCGTTACCCCAAAATATACAAGTTTATGTGTGCGTTACCCCCCCCCCAACCCGCAGACTCTAGGTACTGCTCACATGACTCAGGGATTTGGGGGATCGTTGTTAGCCCCCCCCCAAATGCTAATGGTGAGTTTTACAAGCATGACAAGTGTCTAAAAATGATCTGAATAGGATTATGTGTAGATATTTTAAGTCAAAACGACACGGAATATCCTTTTTCTTTTAAACAAAAAAAGAGGGGGGGGGGTGGAATCTATTTGATAGAATTATAAACATTTTAAATTTGATATAATTGTTCGGTTGGTTTTTGGTCAAACGCTCCTGGCCATTCTAGATATAATGATAAATGAGCCCATTTAAAAGTTGTCAAGTATTCATTAACTTTATTTAATGCATCAAATTCTTAACATCGCAATTCGAGAGGAGCACAAAACAACCTTTCTTCTTAGCTCAGTTTTTAAGGCATTAATTTTAAATATCACAGAAAGGATACTTGATGCAATCAAAGTTATGTGGATTAAGATTATTGTCACTTGTGTCAATATAAATGAAAGTAGGGTGGATTTAGGTGTCTTCGTATAGTACGTAGGTAAGAAATCTACACAGCTGTCAAATTTAAAAAAAAATGCATTTTCTGGAAGGAACCTGTTCAATAATGGGCATATGTTTCAAGCGTTCACGTACACATGTCGTATTTTAATATATCTAGTTGATTGTAGTGGATCTTATATGCCTCAAATGAGTCTGCATTACCCCCAAGAATTCCCTTCTGACCCCAGATGAGGTTATTTACCCCTGTTCGCCGACCTCTTTCTTACGGGATGCCCGTCAATTAATTGAGGGATTTTTAAAAAATACATTTTAAAAATATTATTTTTAAAATATTTTTATTTCTAAACAAAGACGTTAACCATGATGATTAATAGTCAATGTTTAATTTGTATTCATTAAAATAAAATATAATCTAAGGATGTTAACACAGTTCGTTTTCTGAAGGCCGTAGGCCGGTTAAACGTTTTGAATAAAATGCTTCACGCGGGTTACGATATTACAATGTAGTCATTCACTAAACAAATAATAAATACTTAAATGACAATAAAAGGGATTTGAAACATACTTATGTTCAAATAGAAAATAAGGTGTTTTTTTGGAGGTGGGGGGTCAAAGCTTTGTGACGTATTTTTAGAGGGGGGGGGGCTAACTTTTTGTGACGACGCGTGACGAGGGGGGGAGGGGGGTCAAAAATCGGCCAAAATTGCGTGACGTCATTTATGGACGGCCCCTAAGGTTTTGTTTGATTTTTAAATAAATTCATTGACATGGGGATTCCATTATAGTTTCTCATTTATTATGACTCCTAAGTATTTTGCATCTTTAGTTAGGGTCAGTTCTTTTCCATGAATGAAATATTTTGAATTTATTTGTTTTTTTCTTCTTTGTTACTCTTATCAGTTGACACTTTTCTGGGTGGAAAGACATACTCCAGTTAGTTTCCCATTTTATCAATTCATCTCTAAGTGTTTTTGTAAAATGTTGCTATCTTGTTCTGATTTAATTGTTCTATAGATACAATCATCAGCAAATAACCTAACTTTTGTTCCTGTTAAGGTGTTGTTGGGTAAATCATTTATATAAATTAAAAAGAGTAAGGGACCTAGCACAGTTCCTTGTGGAACTCCTGAATTGACCTTTATTGGAGCAGATTTAGATCCATTAATTATTACAGTTTGCTCCCTAACCAAAAGAAAGTCTTGGATCCAGTGATGTAAGGGACTTGAGATTCCAAAGTACAGTAGTTAAGTTTTTTAAGTAAACTAAGGTGGTTAACTTTGTCAAATGCTTTTGAGAAGTCTAGTAATATTTTGTCTATTTGATCATTATTGTCTAAACCTTTTGATAGTTCATCTATTAAACCTATTAATATTAATTGTGTTTCACATGATCTGCTTTTTCTAAAGCCGTGTTGACGTGGGCATAGTACATTATATGTGTCTAGGTCATTAACTATTCTACTATATATTATGTGTTCTAGTAATTTACAGGTGATACTAGTAAGTGATACAGGTCTGTAATTACCAGGGTCTGGTTTATCACCTTTCTTAAAGAGTGGATTTACGTTAGCTAATTTCCAATCCTGGGGCACTTAACCCTGGTTTAGAGAGGCTTGAAAAAGAACTACAAGGATTGGGGACAGTTCATTTCATCCACAAACATAATAGAAGTTAAAAGCTGATCAAGAATCACATGGACCTGGACATGACAATCATTTTGCGTGATTTTATGTTGGCGGCTGGCGCATTCGTTTACTATAATTGACTGTTAATATTTCATTTCAACATCATTTCATTGACATTGACTTCATTTTTAGATACAATTGGAACAAAATTAATAATTAAATACATCGTATACTGTATACTTAACAATTTTCCTGTAACACAAATAATCGCATATTTTGATTCCAAGTAGCACATGTACCACGCCCATGTTTAATTATTGAGCAGTTTGTCATATCACAAATTTCTCGCAAAACCTGTCACCGTGACTTTTTATTTTCTCCCAGCGGCCCACTTTCCGGCTCACCGTCAAGACGTAGAATGCTAGTGCTAGTACGTTGTAGTGTAGTAGTAGTGGTGACACACTTTCAGTGACCTGCTTTAAATTATAGTTATGTTATAGCCTTACTTTATGAATGGGAATTTCCATTCGCATAAATAGGTCTTCTCTCAATGTTTCAATCTTTTATGAATATTTTCTTAAACTTATCTTTAAAGTTTAGGCCATATTCATATTTTTTCCACTATCAATGTTGTAAGTACACAGTACACGTAAATATCTCTTTACGTTTTAATTTGAAGTAGCATAACCTCAACATACCTCATACCATAGATTCATAGATGATGATTGGTCGGTGTTTACTGGTTTATAATAATAATTATGTGATAAGACAAGACATAAGTTATTAAGATTAAGACATAATTATACGAGTATCAGTATCATAAACTAAATTAGTGGTAATTTAAATTTCTTATCATGTTTATTAATTATACTATTTTCTAAACGAAACTTACATTATTAAAATTGTAGCCTACTATACTAAAATATGCTACAAATTAAAAATATTTTTAGACTAAAGATTATATTATAGTTATAGTCGAACTTATAGTTATAGATTATAACTATAGACACTTATAGACTATAGTCATAGTCTATAGTTATAAAGTATATAATAAAAAATATTAATTCAATTTTTAAAAGAATGGATTAGTCATTAGTCAGTTATTTTTTTGTAAAGTTACTGTAAAGGTGTACTTCACTTCACTGCTAACGACCAATGTTTTTATCACTCTCATTATATTGTTAACTGTTGATTTCTGTTCAAACAAAAAAAAAGTTTAATTGAAATTGTTGTAATACTATTTTTTCCTTACAGTTCAGGAAAATAATGAAAAAAAGTATTTTCCTACACACATTGAAAAACTTAAGTGCTCTTGCTGATAATGTCTGTGAATTTCGTAAAAGTTTCTGCCTCTGCTGCGGTCAGTGAATTGGAATCAACTAGCCCATTCTCTTCCTTTGAATCAGAGATATCTGGCTCTAGTTTAAACTATCAAAAGTTAAAATCCGAGAAAGAGAAAGTTAGAAAACTTGAAGAAAAAATTGCTGGATATAAAACTGTTGGTAAGTTGTGATATACCTTAATTTGTAATAATATATTACTTTACACATAAAGTATTGAAGAAACTTGGAAACTATTCCCCCTCCACACACATTGTGCCAATTCTTGTTTTTTATTTTGATTTTTAAATTTAAAAGAAATAGAGTGTTAGTTCATGTAAAATACTTATATGGCTATTTAATTAAATTCATACACCTATCTTATTAAAAAAAATTTATTCTTTGTTGTCTGTTCAAATAAATAAAGCTTCTTAAACATCTCTTTGTTTTAAGTAATATTTTGAACAGTTAAAATGTGAAATTTTAATTATTTTTAAAAAAAAATGTTCAAAGTTTATTAAATTTTAAAAATTAAAAATGTTCTTTAAAAATGTGTTCATTCTCAGCTCAAACGTTACCAAAGTATGAGAGCACAATCTTAGAGTTTCAGAAAAAAGAGGGACAATATAAACAAGAAATCGAAGACTTAAAAAAGCAAATACAGGATCAGACAATTTTTCAAAATACATCTCCACAGGTATTTTTACTTAAATATTGTTGCTCTTAAAATAAGCCCAATTGATTATCTCATAAAATGAAATTTCTCTTGAGAAGTCTCATATTTCCTGGTTTTTATATTATTTTCACTAATTTTAATTTACTTAGACATAACATTAAACATTTTATGAGCTTAGGATAATATAGATCATGTGTATTTAATTTTCTCATAGGAAGCTCAAGGGATAACAGAGATTGGAGCAAAAGACTCCTTGCCCAGCTCTACACGCAACACACGAAGTCCCTCTTTCGTTGTCATAGATACACCAGAGGATGTAACACCTAACCATAGTCAACCAGCTGAGACAGGATTACCATATTTCAATAACCCTTATACTGGAAGAATATCTCAGAGCTCATCATCTCCAACTCTAACCTGTAGGCTACCACCACATCTGCCGTCTCTAGCACGAAACACTTCAGGAACCTTGTGGCACATTGCTCAGGGGGTTCACCCACTGGATCAACTTTCAGCTGGTGTTCCTGTTTACCTGAGCTCGGAGTCATCAGCAGACCCTTCATCCTGGTATGGGAGTAGATTCAATACAATAGTTCATCCTTCAAATTATTACCACACACCTGATCCTGTTCGAGGTGTTAGATTCAACAACCAGTCCGATAAACCAGTCTTTGAAATGGAACAAGCGGCTTGCGTTCCTCCACCTCCATCTCCCATGTCTGGGAATTCCTCAAACCAAGTTTTTCGACAGCAGGAAACATTTTTAGCGGGCCCAATTCCTGCAGGAACAGTTTTATCACCACGTCAAGACCTTCGTCCCTCAGGACAGGAATTCTCAACACCATTCCATGGATTCACCTCTGAAAATCATGGAGTCGGTGCCAGACCAAAGGAATGGAAACCTTTGAATATACTTCCAACATCAACACAGAGTAGGAACTCTGGAAAGCCAGTTAGGGATGCTAAAGAGGAAAGATTAAACACACTAGTTCAAATACAGGATGTACCTCCTCAGCAAGTAAGGCCATCAACGATGTCAGTTGGGTTGTCAGCATCACACAAATTGACTAGAAATAACCTGAATAGTGAAAGTAATGCCTCTAATACTAATGGAGTTGCAGATCAGCAGTCATTGGTGTGTACATAGTACTTTATGACTGTTTTATTACTTTTGGTACTTTATTGGAACATGAAAAATATATTTCTACTTTATATAAATTTCATAGAAACATGGAGTTTTATTTGCCATCTGGTTGGCTGATTTCACATGAGTAACCTATCATAAGCACAAAATATTAAGCACTTTAGTAGTGTTAGATACATTAATATTTTTTAGTGTAGCGCTAAAATAGGGCAAACACAAATTTTGGAAATCACATAAAAAGAAATGGTGAAATCGTGTCAATATTTAATTTGTCTTTCAAAGGTGAACGTCAGCTCTTCAAGTGACCTAATGAAATTTAGCATGTCTGGCAGCATAATGACGAATCCTGCCCCTGAGAATTTGAAGGATCCAGCACCAACTGTACACAGTGAAAACTCAAGAAATGTCACAGTAAGTTTGCCATCTTTGTCTCCTCTATTTTAAGTTCTTGACATTACAACTAATGTTAGAAACGTATTATTTTTGGGCCTTTGAGTAATGAATTTTTACAAAATGAAAAATAAAATTAAGCATAGATTTAGGTACAGGTGTACACAATAATGAGTGAAAGTTTCAAATTTAGAATGAATCTCTTCCAGTTCCCCACAGATGATCACTACCCTCTAGCCAGTCAGGCTGAAAGCATGGCAGCCCTGCTGAGGACTGATGAGTCCCCAAAAGGAATGAGTGAATTGTTAATCAAGTTTGCTAAGGAGTTTGAGAAGATGGAATCACAGCTTCAGGAAAAGGAGGTAAATATCATTTTTTTAAAAACTGTTTTGATTACATTTTTGCTCAATATTTCATGTTTCCTTTTTTTTTCTTCTTCTATTTTTACTGTTATATATGGGTAAGAAAAAAAATATGAAAAGCTTATCAACTGCTGAGTTATGGAACTAAAACTACAACAGTAATCTAATTGTTAATAAGCAATGAGCTTGAAAAGTTTTTTAAAATTTATTCAGCATAAACTAAGTACCTTGGGACAAAATTCATGCTCAACCATATTAAAAAGGCATAAATGGAAACATTATAGTTATTTATTTTATTTTCCAGCTAATTTAAGAGCATTTTAAAAAAAATGTTGAAGCTATTGCATATATTTTGTCAACTTTGCAGGCTATGATTCAGAGGCAGCAAGTTCAAATACAAGGTTATGAAAAAGGCAAAAATGAGAAGGAGGTGTTACAATTAAGGTATGTATATAAAAAAATAAATAATTTCTTGATCAAATAAACATGCTGAAAATGAATCATAGTTCATTTTTTAACCTCATTTTTAATATTTAAAACTAAATTAAAGATTTCAAATAAATATTTTCCATCCGATATTTTAATCTTGTTTTATTTCCCTATAGCATTTAAGTGCATACTTGAACGTTTTATAAAACTTCACCAAGACTATTCTAATCTGCTAAAAGAAACGTTTTAACATATCTTGTACTTTTATGGCGTATATTTATATGTTTTAACATATCTTGTACTTGAAAGGGTATATTTATAATAGGTAGCTGGTGAAAATGAGGATAATTTTTAAATATGGGAACAGATTCCAAATAGCAGAGTTAATTTAAATAATGACAAAACATTACAAACACAATCCTTTACCCTGAATCAAAAAGAACAAAAAACAAACAAGGAAGCCAAATTTAAAAATAACTAATGTACTAAATAAAATATTTAAAAAACACCAGGAACTGAAATGCACTGACTGATTTGACAATAAGGCTGGCCTATCAAGTCATTGACTAACACCTCTTGAATTACTCAGTGGATTTTTAACCAATCATTATTTAGGAAAAGTTTCAACTGATCATAAAATACCCTAAACATTCCTTAGCCATGACCTTAACCCGTTGACTAGTCGCCCAACCTGATGCTACTATAATTGGATTTAAAACTAGGTCAAAGTGTATTGTTGTTTGAATAAATTCTTTTTGTATACATGTTACAGTTCTGAGTTTTCTTTAACAATTAAGTTGCAAAAGATAATCATCTATTTTTTCTTGTCATATTTCAAAAAAATTATTTTTACCTACCAGTTCTTTAGCCTACTAATGAATGAATAATGCTGTTAGATTTAAATGCTTTACATTATTATGTAACATGAAGATACACATGTTTATAGCTCCATCTTAAATTAGATATTTTTTAGAATCATTTAATCAAGTATATTTTATGATACATCTTATTCTTTTTACAACAATAATATTAAGAAACCTATGTCACCCATTGGTAACAACTGAATGAAAGTTTGAAAAGTATTATAGTACATGTAATCTAATTGTGACTTTGTCCAAGTATTATAGTACATGTAATCTAATTGTGACTTTGTCCAAGTATTATAGTACATGTATTCTAATTGTGACTTTGTCCAAGTATTATAGTACATGTAATCTAATTGTGACTTTGTCCAAGTATTATAGTACATGTAATCTAATTGTGACTTTGTCCAAGTATTATAGTACATGTAATCTAATTGTGACTTTGTCCAAGTATTATAGTACATGTAATCTAATTGTGACTTTGTCCTCAGAGAAGAAAATCAGTATTTGAAAGAAGAGAATGAAACATTGATATCTTTTATACGAGCTCAGAGAGAGGGACTGGGATCTACTCATACTGTTCATGAACCTGGCTGGGAGGCTGTTGGACATCAGGTATTTTTATAATTCTTAATTGTTTCAGTTTGGCTTGGTTTTAAAACCATTTTTGTTGTTTCTAAACACTACAGTGATTTAAGCCAGTGGATTGGAAATAAATTCAATGATGTAGTTTGTAAAATGATGATGTCTTCTCACCTCAAGATTCAAAGTTTTCTAATCAGTAAATTTTTACTGTAAAAAGAAAACATGGCCATAACAAATAATATGAAAGGGACACACTGTTGATCCTGCTCTTTTTTTATATTTTAAATTAAATTATTTTTTTAAAAATTATGTTTATTTCCCCACATGATTAATCTCTTAACTTATTGCAATTTCTGTACCCTCGTTTTGAAAAGTCACTGTTAAGTTTTTGTTGAAACTGACTGCAAATCAGAAATGAAAATAACAGTGTTTTTTTCCCCAATGAATACAGGGTTTGGTTGTGTAAACTAAATAGAATGGGAGCTTTAGTCTTTATTTTTCTCTCCAATTTTTATTAAATGTAATTTGTTTACAAATGATACTTGATTTTATTATTATAAAATTTTCTTTTTGATTGAACAGATGCTTGACCCATCCAGAAATGTTCATCCAGACCATCCTCTCTTGAAAAAAATAGATACCCTTGAAAAAATTAATGCCAAGGTACAGTCTTTCCTGTTTTCATTTAATAACTTGATACTTTTTAGTCTTTAATGTTTTATTATACACTTCACATACCAGTGCAAAATGTAAATTCAATTTTTTTAAAAACTCATTCATAGTTAGTATTTTAAAACAACATATAAAAGGAAATAAATGCTAATTTTTTAATCTGGATTCTTACTTAGCATTATTTTTCTAAAGTTTGAAAAAGTCATCATTTAGTATCTTAATTTTCGTTCCTAAAATTAAAGGCAGATTTTATTTTGATTAAATTTTTTATAAGTCTTAGAGGCAAAATAAATTGTTTATGCCACATAAAGTTGAAGGTTATTGTGTGAAAGAATCTGATTTGTTCTTGATATCCTGCAGCTTTTTTTGGCTAACAAAGACTGGCACAACAAATGGGAAGTCTTAAGACAGACTCATCAGGAGAATTTACTGGAGCTTGAAGCGAAGTTCTCTGCATTGAATCTGGAGAAAGAGAAGTTGTTGGAGGATAATTCAACTCTAGATAAGCAGCTGAAAGATGCTAATGTGAGATGATAAAATATATAAACAATTAACTTATGTTTAATTTTTGAGTCAGATTGTATTTTTTAGAGTTAGTTATAATTATTACCTACAACTTATAGAAAATGTAGAGCCAAACTCTTATTTCTTTTTAATAAAATTAATTGTTTACTAGCTTCAAGAGAAATACATTTAATAAATTAAATTATTTCACAACATAGTTTTAAACCAATCTTAATTTTGATTTGCCTCCCATATTAAAAATAAGAAGTAAGTCAATTATATTTTCTGTTTTCAGCTGATAAATAAAATGTTAAATTGCTTCACTTCTTATTTTTAATGTTATTGAACCATATTAAATTTAAAATCCAGTTGAGACTTTAAGTCTGTGTTAAAGACATCAAATTTGTTAATATCATGAGATGTATTGTTGTGGAACTTTTTCTCCACAATATGGTTAATAAAATGCTAACTTTCAAATTTGCAGTTGAGTAAAGAGGAAAGCAGTCAAAGGATTTTGGCAATAGAAAATGATAAAATTCAATTGCAGAAATTTGTTGATTCTTTAAGAAATGATGTTGACTTACTGACTTCAGAGAAAAGGAGGGTCAATGCAGAACTGCTGCAACTAAAGGTAAAGATGAAATGAATATTTTTATGAATTATTATGTACTCAATCACTAAAATGTGAAATGCATTCTGTAACATATCAAGTGACATTAAAATCGCCACCATTATATGAACAAGGGTATTAACTCTGGAATTTCAACCACCTTTAAAAAAAGCAACACTGTAAAACCAAGTTATGGGCTGTATTTAATCACTGATGTATTCAATGATATTCTGATTTATTTTCCTTCAGCAGAGTCAGCAAAAAGCTAAAAGTAAAGAACAAGCTGGCAACAAAGCTCTTGAAGAGATTGCCCTTCTCAAGCAGCAGGTAACAGGATCTTTTAAATGTTGCCACATTAAGGTTTTAATATAAGTCTGCATATTTATTTATCATGATATCTTTCTAATATCCTACCCATAGTAGTTTTTCTTAAAGTCGTATGACATTTCTGATGGTCACAAGTTTTGCCTTTCTTCCACAGTTGACACTTTTTGCTGAAGATTTTGAGAAAGAACGTCAGGACAGAGCAGCTGCTGAAACCAAGGCAGAAAAGATGAGGAAAGAACGAGATCGTGTGAAAGTTTCCTTGGAAAATAAAATCAAACAATTGAATAGCCAAGTAAGAGTACACAATAAGGTTTTCCTAAACAATATAAAAGATTTAATATTTTAAAAAGCAACTTTTTAAGCTTGAATTGTGGCCAACACCCATTAAAAGTAGCGATTACTACTTCCAGAAATATGATTTAACCCCTTTACCGGTTGTCCCGACTATAGTCGTCTTGAACTATTGACCTTTACACGGTAGACCCGACTATAATCGTCCAAATGATATTATGATCTGCAGTATGCAGCAGACCCGATTATTCTCTTATTTTCTTTAAAATGCTATGACGTAGTTACAGTGCTCAAAACTATGGGAACCCATAGGCCTCATAAATACCTAAATATTTTATTTTGATTGTTAAGAAACAATCAAATTTTTGTGTACACTATGACTTCTTGGTCTACCGTACTGTTTTAGATTTATTTGCCAAATAAGGGTTAGTTTTAAAATTTTTAATAGCCGGTAAAGGGGTTAAACAAATATTTTTGAAATTTTCAGTTACACTTTTAGTTTGACACTTTTTTTATCTTCTGAAAAAAATCTTAATTACAGTTCAAAGGATTAGAGGAAACTATAAGAAGTAAATCACGGCAGGTTGCTGATATGCAAGTTCAAATTGAAGACCTTAAGTTGCAGGTACCACCAAATGCCTAATTTAACATGTTTTCAGTAAATATATTCTCTTTTTAAAACCTAGAACATTTGTATAGAAAAATGAACATTTATTTTATAAATATAATGGAATGTTAAAACACAAAAAAAGTATAAACTAAACATGGTATTCGTATAATTCTAAAAACTGAAGATGATTTAATGCTCTAAAAAGTTTTTATTTTCTGTAATTCAAAATATGAGACATTACTTAAACTTAATTTATACTGAAAAATTTCAAATGTACACTTCAAAAGCAAAAAAAAATTTGCCTAAATTAATGGGAAGTTGCCTCTGTAAAAGCTGTCATCATTTGATTGTTTAAGCTCCATATTGCACAACGTAGAGCCACAGTTGCTCCACAGCATTCCTACAACTCACACCCTCCACCGTCATCCTACAATGGTCCAACGACTCACCTGTTTCATGCCAGCGGAGTGGACAGGTACAACTCAGAGACTGCCCAGATAACCAGAAGTAAGCATCTGTTTTGTAATTTGACCAAACCTTTATGTGATTATTTTTTTTAAAGATTGTCTTAAAATAATAAGAACTGCCTTCGGTTAAATAATGGTATATACTCATCTTTAAGTCGATCTCTTAGGTTGAGGGTAACTTTTTGACCCACAACCATGAAATATGCTATGACCCATAAATAGGTTGAGGATAAAACTTTGGCTTTGAAATTCTGTGATTTCTAAAAAAAATTGTGAGAATTTACAAAGGTAGAGATCCTGGAACAATTAAACAGTTACGGTCCTTACTTCCCTACATCAGCAGTGCACACCCTCAGCCTCAAAGCTATTAGTTGACCATGCCATGCTCTGAATGTGGCAGGCACATGCAGTTAGGGTTGTCTCGTCAGCTAGCAGTCTGCTGTGAAGATGTGGCGTGTATGTGACTTGATATCAGATTTCAGTCCAAACACCAACAGACTGCTGTTGTCTGTGTCTGTGCATGTACCTGGTATCTGGGTCAACGTACAGTTAAATACACCAGCACTACCAGTAACTCAACACTGCCCCAGATTCAGTGCACTAAATCCAATCTAAAATAACTTTGACCAGTTGATAATTCGACTCTGCTCTTAAAAATAAATTTCATAACTAAAATTTCTCAACTTATACATGAGTAAAAATGGTAAATTTATATGTCATGTTTTTACATAGTTTATGTAATTACGCTTGTTTTATTTCTGCTGATAAAAAAATAAATCCCACAAACAGGTTTTTGAATTGGCCTGTAGCATTTAAAAATGTCAACTACTAATTCATTGACCTTCTCTTCCATTTTCAGTGACTGTTCCACAGCAAGTACCCAAGCCAATAACAACTGGGCCAGGCCCACCGCTAGTGCCAGCAGAACACTTGGCTGGGGCCTGGACATGTAGGGAGTGTACCTACATCAACTACCCTAACCGTACTGTGTGTGACATCTGTGGTTATCAAAATCTGCATGGTAACACAACTGGATTAATTCATTCAACAATTTCCAATTATTTTTGTCATGCCCACTTATATTTTTCTTTAACATTATTTACTTTTTAATTTTTTAAAAATCTGAATGATCCAAGATTATCTTTGTTACATATAATTGCTATAGATGATCTCATTAGCAAAAGGTTTGTCAAAAATATCTCTTGCATCAAACCTTATTAAATATATATAATAGTTAAGTTCTTATATTTGTTTCAGATGGAGAAAGTATTAATTTTGAAACTGGAGGGCAGGTAAGACTCTTGAAATATTTTTTTAAGTACAAAGTTTCTCTTTCCATTGTGACCTGGTTAAAACAAAAATTGTTGCTTCACATGATTACAGTCAAACTAGTGTTTTTGTTACTTCACATAAACACAGCTTCACATAAACACAGCTTCACATAAATACAGCTTCACATAAACACAGCTTATTCATATAGTAAGTACATAAAATTATTAAAGAATCTTTATCAAGAACAAGAAAGTTATAAGGAGAAATAACAGAGATGATTTTATTTACATTTACTTATTGCGTGTAATATGTGTAAAAAATATATTTATTACTTTAAAAGAGCTAATATTGCTGATCCCCAGGAACTGCACTCACGAGGAGACCATCAAACCTACTTTGATGCTGGCGATGTTGAAACTGACAGCCAACCAGCTGACGGCAGCAAGCAGAATTGATGAGATGATGTGAGAAAAACCAACAAACTGTGTTCTGTGAGAAAGTATAATCTTGATGCACACCAATGTGCTAGGTCTCATTCATATTAGGAAGGAACTGCTGGAATCCATTCTAAAATACAGTGGTACTTGCAAGGTTAAACATGGCTTTTCTAGCAGAAAACCATGTTGTTGCTGTATTAAGCCACCTCAAAGAAACTGCAAGCCTTAAAATAAAAGTGATTGCATTGAAGAATGTGTTAGATCTACATGGACCTTGAAAGCTTTCAGTTTTGAGCATTCTTATTAAGGTTTCATAACTTAATGACCTGATGTTTCATAACTTAATGACCTGATGTTTTTTAATAGCTGACATTGGAAAGGAAATACATGTTTTCGAAAAGTTGATTTGATGTAAGAAAAAAGTTTGTTTGCAATGGGGTGGTTAACATCAATGAACTTTGAGTTTTATCACTACTGACAGAAATGTGGATAAATTGTGAAAAGATTAATGAAAGGACACAGATCAAGTTATTTTTCTCAGCGTATGAAAAATTGGGATGTTCTGCAACTTTGAGAGATCCTTGAAATAAAACTAATGTAGAAAGACAACACAGATGTATTTGTGTATGGATTTCTTTTATTCAAATTTGGAATAATCTTTTAATATTTACTTTCAAGGAGGAATAAAAAGAATGACATCAGAAAATTCTGAATCTGCCCTGTAGCAAACATTTATGCCAGAGAACAAGTTCCTACAAGTTCCTTGAACACAGATTTAAGGAACATTTTAAAAAAAACAGAAGGGCAGCAGATTATTAATATTTTATGTCTGTCTTTTAACCTTACTTAGTGCTGTATACTGTTTGTGCTATTTTTGTGTTTGATGACAAAAGAATGTTGAGGAGATGAAGGCACCATGTAATAAAAGAATAGTTGAAAAAAATTATTTTTGCTGGTTGGAGTGTATATGAACATTTAAAAAAATTTAATGCTAACTTGAAGATATTTACAAATTTATGTGATTCTTTTTACCACATTATTTTACTCTTTAAAAATATTTAAATTTACTCTGAAATTGAAAGAAATGTTTTATTAAAAGTCATTATAGTTACAAGTGAAAATGATAATTAGGATCTGTCAGAACATTCTCCAACCAGTCAAATAATTTTGTTTGTTAGACTGTATGAAAAATATTTTTGAAAGACCTTCAAAAATTATCTGGACTTTGTCCACAAGTTAACTCAGGGTATGTTTACTTATGTTTTATTTTAATTTTTCGGAAAGTTCTTACTGAAATTTATTTCAGCTAAACTGTGCAAAGAAATTTTTATTTTGAAATTTAACTAAATTTTCGCATAGCTTAAATGAAATCACACATTATGAGGAGGCCGCTTCAAAACTGGATGGGTTTATTTTAAGCAAAGGCTATTTTTGTAACTCAACTTCCAATAGCTTAGAATGTCAAAGAAATATCAAAGAAAAAAAAAGATTGATCCACTATCACTGATCTGTTGAATTGTCAGTCAATCTCTGCACTTTGTTAATTTTTTAATTCATTAATTCATAACCTATTCTGCAGTCACCACTAGAATAAAAGTCTAAATGACGTGTTAAGATAATTTTGGGGGTGAGAAAAAGTTTAACAACTGCTGAGATTGACCAACTTTCAACAAATGAACTTGCCATCTTGTTTTAGAAGTGGCCTCATCAATATCTCATCATTTGTATCAGAGTTCTCAAAGATATTTGCTGTTTGTCTCAATTCTACTCACCAAAAATTTAACTTTTTATAACAATGAAAGTTACGTCTTTCTTGGAAACAATTTATATGTTCTTTTTCAGCTGAAAGAGTTTTTAAATAATTTAAAATCTGTTTGGTGGTTTGATATCTTCATAAAACATGTATCAAAACTTTGATATAAAAGAAAGGATAGCGTTGCCTATTACATTTAACTGCTTGACTTACATTTCACTAATTAATGGGTTTTCTATCAGACATCAAATATCTTTATGTTTTGAGACTCTGGAATCATCATTTTATGTGTACTTTCATATAATCATTAATGGATCTCAGCTGACTAATTGAAGAACTTAGTGCTAAAAGTACTTAAGTCACACAATAAACATTTTCAGATAATCAAGTTTTAATTTCTTTTGTGTCTATTTGGTGAATGCATTTAAATTTTTTAGGCTGTTAAAAAAGTGGACCTAGTTATATTTTACTGTTTCCAACTTTATACAGTAGAGTGGTCTAAATAAGATGTTAAATGTTCACTGTTTATATTGAATTTGACTAAAATGTGACTTATGTACTTTTAGCACTAGGGTTAGATTTAGATTGAAATAACAATGATAGAATTTTGATAATTCGCTCTTGTATTTTGAGAGTCAAATCGACAGAATTCATTAACTATAATGTCAAAATTTATGTGTTTAAAAACATGAAGGCAAAAATTAACAAAAACTGCTTTAAATATGTTTAAAAAGCGATTTTGTTTTTTCATTCAGTAAGAGATTTTATTTAATCTAATCTAAAAACAGAATAAAAAGAAACTGATAAGATAAAACATGTATCATAAACTCATTTTAATATAATACACGCATTTCCCCACTTATAAACACTAATCCCTCATCTTTAATTACTTTGTTTCTTTTTGGAGCTAGCTTCCTGAATAAATCAAACTATTTCATATTAAAGTGATTCTTCATTCTAAAATGGCTTGGGGGTTGCATTGGTTTCATATTTCTCACATTAAAATGTTGGAGTGCAATAAATAAAAATAAATAAATAAATAACTAAAATAATCAAAATTTATCTTCCTTGGCAAATATAGTCAGATTACAGACATTTTAAAAAAATTGCACATTGATCTTCATTGATTATATTTTACATCATTGTGATAGCTAGTTCCAGCTGAATTTATTTATAACACCATTTTCAAATGACCCAAAGATATTTGTGTTTTAAGCAATCTAAGGTATACTTCGATTAATTTGATGTAATAGTTTTAATTTTGTTTAGGTTTAAAATTATACAGGTAATGCCTAAACATAAAAATAAATATTGGCTATTTCTATTACGTCTTTAGAAATATAAGATGCACATTTCATTCACCCGTATGTGATATACAATTGTTTAAAAACGGTATTCTTGATAACATTTAAGCCCTAAAATAAAACAACAAGGTTTTTAGGATGCTAGCTAGCAATGACAAAACAAAAGAGCAGACATTAATAAAAGCGAAGCTAATACAACAAAAATTTATTTCAATAACCTGTGTGTTTTCATATTACCCGTACTTGTAAACGCTTCCCTCATTAAAACAAAGTTCAACTTGTACTGTCTGAAACATTTGTCACCCTTGGGTAACATTTGTCACCCTTTGGTGGAGAAAGAAAGTTGTTTAATATTTTAACAGGCTTTCTTTTTTCTCACAAAGAACTTATATATTTACATATTATTTATTCATTTACTTTTTATTTTTCCTACTGAAATTCAAATCTTGTCTAAAAAATATTAGAGGGCATTTAGGTCAAAATATAGCCCTTCATTTAAAGTCACTTTTAAAAAATTGTATAACATAAAAAAAATAATAATTTTTTTTATAGCTTTTACACTGTTAAATTTAAGTTTAAGAATAATATATTAATTTAGTTTTTTAATTAAGCCTTTTTCAAGTTTTAAAATTAGACTTTTTCAAGTTTTAAAATTCAATTATTAATTTTTAAAATAAATTAAGATTGTTAAGTGTGAAAGTTAGATAACAAATAATCTTTTAAACTGACATATTTAAGGATCTTAAATTCAACTTAGTCCTAAGTCAGTAAACTAATTTAAATTTGTTTAAAATTTTATATATTTTTTCTATTTTGTTGTTTTTCAAAATTTAAAAATAATAAATTTTGCTTTTGAAAAATATCTTTAGCAATTATAAAGAGCTGCTTCAGAAATAAAAGGCTTATTGATCTAAATGCAGCAATTGATTTAAAATAATGATTTTTAAAGTATTTCCCTTCATATCAATTTAAAGGGAATTAAGTTTTTGAAAAAGAAATATTACAAAATAAAGTATTAAACACATCTTTTTAAGAAGAAAAGCTGCTTGGACACAAATTTCCTACATCGAGATGAAAAATACATTTTTAATTTTAAGCATTGTTCTTTACAAATATTGTTGAAAATGAGAATATTGTAAAATAAGGAAATTAAAACCACATGAAATGTGAACACTTGCTTTAACCTACATACCTAAGCATAAAGTGTCGCATACTATGTGATTCTTATAACCTGAAACATTTTTTTGTGTGTGTGATAACCTTTAAAAATAGAAATGGGATCATAATTGTAATTATTTTGTATTTAACATTTCAACATAAGAAAGTATAAAAAAGTTTTTGAAAGTTAATTCTAGACCAGTGATGAGGAACTTTCTTTATGGTTGGTATACATTTACAAAATTGTATCGATAAAAATTTTTAAACAAACGTTTGTGGCCACCAACCAAAAGTCTACCTGCCTAGAAGATTTACACTCATCAGAAAAGGGTTTTGCAAAATTTGAGTTCTTAGAAATTTTTTTAAAAAAATTAAAAATCATTGAGTTACAACATTTCCTTTGAAGATCAGATGACAGAAGGAAATGTTTCCATGTATCAGATGACAGAAGGAAATGTTTCCATGTATCAGATGACAGAAGGAAATGTTTCCATGGAAACTGCTTTTCAAAATAAAATTCCTGACAACTTGAGTTAAATTATATTTTAGAACATATATTAATATTCATATAATATGTTTGTTTTCTTTTAATGTACATTTATATTTTCCTTATTTAAAAATGATTTAACAAATATTAGTTGTTCAAGGGTGTCTTTTAAAGTTTGCTCTGAAGGTGTAGCATCTGTTTGACTCTTGTAAAGAATTTTTTTAATTGGATTTTTTTCAAGTAATTTTATTATGCCAGAAGTTTACACATTTCCTCTGAAATTCTTTAACAAGCTTTAACTTGTTAAGTTATTTATACCACACCCCTTTGAAATAAGCAGTTTTTCATAACGATACTCACAAATTTTTAATTAAATTGAGTAGACGAACTGGCTTATGTTGTTATTTTAATTAACAATTAAATAATTTGCTTTCTTTTTATTGTATAGTTTACTTTTAAATATTTGCTTTCTTCTTATTTTCAATAATTAATTTTAAGTTTTATTGTAAAAGTTAAATGTATTAATATATTTGTGTACTTTTTATAACACTCTACATTTTAAAAATTATTATTTATTGCAAATTTCTTCTATAGATGTTTTTTTCTGTTAACTATTAAGTAAGCAACTGTTAAAGTTAAAGATTTTCTTCTAATGATTTATAAAGTGTATCAGGATTATTGTATTATATTTATTTCTATCAAGGATTTTCTTAAGGTGAATTTTCTTATCCCAACAAATTATTTTGCTAGTTTATTTTATTTTATGATTTAAGTTTTGATCATATTTATGCATGATATTGGTATTTATGTATTCAAGTATGTTAAATATTAGATGGGCACATCACAATAATAATTATAACCAAATAATAATTTGTTTTCTTTAGCAATGCAAAAAGTCACTAAAAATTGATAGCGTTCCAAATTATTATAAAAGTGCTAATTGGATAGGCTTACATTAGTGCAATAGAAAAGATATATTCACATTTTAAGCATTAAAATTATGACCTTTGAACTTAACTTTTTATTTTTATTAGTCTTTGGAAAAATGAATATTTGTATATATATATTTTGTTCAATTATGGTCTTTAAAATTCACTTATCTTCAAAATGTTATAATTATATCAATAAGCACATGTAATTTTAAATATTATTTTTATATATTTGATTACCTTCGATGTACGTGTATTTTCTTTTAATGTACTTTATATTTTCTTGATCCTATTATTCTAAATATTTGTGAAATAAAAATTGAAACATTACCAGACAGCTGCTGCAATATCTCACAATGTTAAAACAAATTATTATCCCATCACTCCATAGATGAATCCACTAAAGATTTGCTTGGCCTCATATTTAGGTCTGCCTGTGCAAACCACCGCTTGCACCAAAGTTGAAACTTAATTTGTGTTAGAAGCTCTTTAAAATTACTTGACATCCATGTTTTAAGTATTTTTCTCACTGACCATTAGCAGAACCTCGTCTTGAGCCACCCTTCTGTACCTCTGTATCGCTCAGCTTTCTCAATTAGAAGAACACAATGTTGATTGAATATTTCACTTCTTGAATTAACTTTATCTAAAAGATTTACTCTCACAGAAAAGTAAACACATTTTGATCTTGTTTCTAACGTCATTGCTACATGTTGGAATAAAGAGGACACCAATTCCCAAACTTTCCCCCACCTGGGACGCCACTAACTAATGCCAAGCAGTTTATTTGTCAACCATGCTCACTTTTAACATGTATATTAAGACCTTAATTAAAGTTAAAGGAAATTCTTTGTATATATGTGTACAATCTGACTTGTAATTATAAGTGGTTCATTTAATTAGATGGGCATAGACTCAATAAGGTGATGGTCCTTGTAAATCACAGAGTAAACTCCCCCTGCCTCCTCCTGTTACAATAACATGGTTATAGTAAAACTAGCATAAATGTGATTTTATTTTCTTGAAATTGTATATACACTATGTTATGTCAGCTGATAAAGCATCCAGTTGTAATAACTATGCTACATGAGCGTATGGGCATGGTTATAATTCTTGTGTGAACACATAGACATGATACAATAACTACCTACTTAAGGATACAATTATTAATGAACACATAACCAGTGTGACAACTACATGAACAAGGATACAATAACTACATGAACAAGGATACAATAACTACATGAACAAGGATACAATAACTACATGAACAAGGATACAATAACTACAAGAACAAGGATACAATAATTACATGAGTCAACGCTAAAAACGTACTGCCATAAATAACTACATGAACTATACCTAAGAGTAAAATAATTGCATGAGCATGCAGCCAACGCTACAATAAATACACGAACTTGCTCACCCAATGGTACAATAATTGCATGAGCATGCAGCCAACGCTACAATAAATACATGAACTTGCTCACCCAATGGTACAATAATTGCATGAGCACGCAGCAAACGCTACAATAAATACACGAACTTGCTCACCCAATGGTACAATAATTGCATGAGCACGCAGCCAACGCTACAATAAATACACGAACTTGCTCACCCAATAATTCCATGCGCACATAGCCAGACGTACAATAGCTACTGCTCTACTACCAGTGCTGCCACTACTTGTACTTAACGTTCAGCCCGTTATTAAATATTATACTATATTGTTTCATTATTAAAAAACCAATGATACATCGACTGCTCTGCTTCCCAAACGGGCCAGAGGTCGATAAACCTATCCAACAAAACACGGGAGTTCATATAGTCCATTCTGTGCATGTTGAGCTATGTGAAGGCAAACATTCATGGCATGGGTAACGTCTTATCACAGACTACTGGTACTGAATAAATATTGACATTTACCTTTGTGTAGTGACCATTTTTGAACTAACTGCAATTGTTATTGTTCAGGATTCTCAACTAATGATTTTTTTTTAAATTCACTTTGGTGTGCTTTTCTGCTTATTTAAATGGATTAATAAACATTTTCAGTTAACAAAATCTCGTTATTGTCTTTGAGGTAGACATAGAATTATCTTAACGTTGAATATTCTTAACACAATTACTGCACATTTGATTACATTTTCGTTCCCGTCTTGATGTCAAGGAAATGTGATGCTACAACTTAGTACGTAAACAAGCATTTCGTCGACATGAATCAAATAATTATTTAAGAAAAAAATAAAAATTTAATATAAATTTGAAACGTTGACCCTTATAAATAACATCTGTGGGTGGACGATAGTTATTGAAATTGTATGCTATTTGTTATAGATTATAGGTCCACTAATCGCTGAAGTCGATTTTGTTATATGGTTCATACGAGTAGCTCTTTAATTAAATTTAACTTTAAGAACATGAAAACATGTGCTCGACAAAACCTCCAAAGTCACGTGACACCTCTAGAATTGTATTTTTTCTTGATTGTTTATAGTTAAATCTTTTAAAACTATTAGGTCACCAACATTGTTTCATTTAATTACCTCTAGTTAATGTAAATAATGTTTTATACATTTTTGACGGAAATGGTTGCCCCCACCACCCAACCACCCTAACCTTCTTGAACCCTCATCCGTTATAATGTAACGTATAAGTTAACATGGCATTATCATTGATCGTGAAGAAAATGTTACACCGTTTTTTGAGTTTTGATTTTTTTTATCAGCGTTCCAGATGGTTGTCGACAGATTAGTGACAAATGTCATCGTCTCATAAGTGGAATTTGAAGAAAGAAGTGGCAAATTGAGCTGGCTAATAAGTAATAAGAGCCTCGTTTTGACTTAGGGGCCGTCCATAAATGACATCACGCGATTTTTGACGATTTATCACTCCCCCCCCCCTACCCTCGTCACACGTCGTCAAAAAAACTTAGACACCCCCCCTCCAATTTGAAGTCCCATAGCTTCCCCCGCCCCTCCAATATGAAGTCTCATAGCTCCCCCTCCCCCCCCCCATAAAAGCCGTATTTCCTATTTGAATGAGCATGCTTCAAATCACTTTTTTGTCATTTATGTTTGTATTGAGTGTTAGGCTGCTCTCTAATATTGTAACACACGTGAAGCCATGTAAAACGTCAGTAAATAAATTGTAAACAATCAAATATTTAAGTGGAACTTTTATATAAAGTTGCAAGTCTTGATGTGACCTCACAGTTCTTAACAACGCTCCCCCTCGTCGTCACACATCTGTGACCCCCACCACCTAGGTGCGTGTCGTCATATATGGATGGGACCTTATGTACAGCGCATTTCATACGTTCACGCTGCTTATAAAACTATATTTTCAGCACATCGTAACATTTATAATGAACATCTCTTTGCTTCATCTTTGTGTCGGACAACTTTAAGCGTCAAGAAATTGTTGAGACTCATTTATCTATGAAGTAGTTTTACAAAATAACTTGTTAAAAGAAACAAGTATTATTTTTAAAAAAATAAAATAATAATAATAATAAAAAAATAAAAAACACCCTATTATTTAGTAACAAATTAAAATATTATTATTATATTTGTACTCCCTTCCTAAAACAGGTCGAATTCCTTTGCTCTCCGATACAGAAAAGAATGGTTCAAAACTAAATCACTTGCATTTCGAAAGCTTCCCAAATTTCCCCGGAAATGGTTCAGTAGACAGCCTCCCCCACCACTACCGTATAAGCCATAAGTGCCCTCGTTTCTTGTCTTTCCTCCCCCCCCCTTTTCTCTAATTCTGTCAATATGCACTCAACAGGACAAAACTGAATGGGACCAAATATATTTTTTACAACATTATACAATAAACTCATGTTATAAACGACAATACGGGGCCGTGCATAATGTCTAATTTGCGCACCAACGGATTCCTACATATAGCTACTCCCATCCCTCACACGCCTTGCTGTTAGTTTCCTCTAGCGAAGACCGAAGTCAAATATGCGCCAAAGTACAAACCTTGAATTTCAATTACGCAAACATTTCTGAGGAATGTAAAAATGTTAAGAGCCGTTAACGTTAGGAAGAAGGAAGTGAATGAAGTTGTTCTATGTTAATAAAGTTGGTAAGGGGCGGGGGCGGGGGCGGTGCGGAGGTTTGTGTTAAAGCACCGCATGAAGGTCACCATGCCCTCACATTACGACGCTGTAGAGGAGTTGCTCTCAAAGGCGTGTGCTGGGGCTAGAGCAACCCTGACTACAGCTCAAGGGGTTGTCACGCGATTTCGGCCGATTTTTAACGCCCGCCCCCTCGTCACACTTCGTCACAAAACTTAAACCTAGACCCCCCTCCAATATGACGTCACAAAGCTTTGACAACCCCCCCCCACCCTAAAAGCAATATTTTCTAATTGATAATTAGCATGTTGCAAATTACTTTTTTGTCATTTTAATATGTTTGGTGAAAGGCGTAAGGCTTCACTTTAATATTGTAACATGTGTGAAGCCATTGAAAACGTCATTAAATAAATTGTAAACAATCAAATATTTAAGTGGAACTTTTATTTAAAGTTGCGCGTTTTTTATGAGACATCACATTTCTTACACACCCCCACTCCCTCGTCACAATTCGTCACAAATGTGTGAAAACCCCCCCCCCAACAACCCATCACACACACACTTTTTAGGCGCGTGACGTCATTTATGGACGAACCCCAAGATGTTTTGTCACCTCTTCCAAAATAAAATAAAAAATTGACAGATGTCACTCCATAAAAGAAAAAGTGCTCCTGAGATGGGTGCGGGGGGGGGGTTGAATTCTCCCTCCCCCATCCGTTTTCCAGCCCCGTCGGAACATGTAAATTGCATGCCCCATGCCCCATGATGCCATGCCCCATGATGCCATGCCCCATGCTGCCATGCCCCATGCTGCCATGCTGCCATGCCCCATGCTGCCATGCCCCATGCTGCCATGCTCCATGCCCCATGCTCCATGCCCCATGCT
Source organism: Ampullaceana balthica (assembly GCA_944989445.1). Lineage (NCBI taxonomy): Eukaryota > Metazoa > Mollusca > Gastropoda > Lymnaeidae > Ampullaceana > Ampullaceana balthica. The sequence goes on along the minus strand of CALYLW010001009.1, from coordinate 63,998 downwards.
GCCATGCCCCATGCTGCCATGCCCCATGCTGCCATGCCCCATGCCCCATGCTGCCATGCCCCATGCTGCCATGCCCCATGCTCCATGCCCCATGCTGCCATGCCCCATGCTCCTGAAACAAATTGTCTGATTAGGACTCCCACAATGCGTACGATTATATTCTTTAGTTTTAGTCCTTCACGCAACTCTTTAATTGAAATAAAAATAGGAACAAGAAAAAGTTTGGCCTTAAAAAAATTAAGATAATAAATCTAAAATATTTCTTGTTGCACAATTTATTTTACTTCGCAGTCTCCAAAAGTTATCATTGGTCGAAAGAACCCCGATCATTTAAAATTTAAACGATGAGCTGTAGTAAAATAATTAATTTTCTTTCGTCTTTCCGTTTAGTATTTTTGAAAAATCGAAATAGACTACTCTATTTACTATTATAAAAATTCTAAGGCTGCGGCTATTCGGACCCGGGTCCGTATAGCCTGTGATCGCTATTCGGACCCGGGCGGGTTCTTTTAGATTAAAAAAGTGTATTCGGACTCAGCGCAGGTCACACTGTAGTACTAGTATGGCTGGAAATTAAAATTTCATTTTTTTTTGGCCTGTTTTAAAAGTAATTTTACTCTCAGGAAGAAAAAATGAAGAAAAAAATTGAAGAAAGGATTAACTATCCCTAACCCTAAAATCTAAAACCTATCACTAAACCTAACCCACACCCTAAAACCTATCACTAAACCTAACCCACACGCTAAAACCTATCACTAAACCTGACCTACACCCTAAAACCTATCCCTAAACCTAAATTGTGATTCTGTCTGGGACAAACCATGAAAAAATATTATTATCAATTCATGTTAAAAAAAAATGACTCCCCGTAAGTAAATCGAGCCCCCGACCTCCACTTCAGCAAGCGATCGCGCCATGAAGGCAGTGGCGTAGCTAGAACTTTTGCCGCCCGGGGCGGTCTCCAATTTGACGCCCTTTTTAAGGGCCAAAAATAAATGACGTCACGCTTCGGGGGGGGGGTCATACATTTGTGACGATGTGTGACGAGGGTGGTGTGTTTAAGAAATATGACGTCACGTCTAAACGCACAACTTTAAATAAAATTTCCACTTAGATATTTGATTACTGACACTTTTTTTAATGACGTTTATGTAAAACGCGTGTTACGATATTAGAGTGCAGCCTTACACTAAAAAACATACTTAAATGAAAAAAATTCGATTTGAACCGTGCTCATTTTCAAATAGGAATTACGGCTATTAAGGTGGGGGGGGGGTGTAAAAGGTTTGTGACGTCATATTAAAGAAGGGGTCTAAGTTTTTGTGATAACATGTGACGCAGGGGGAGGGGGTGAAAAATCAGCCAAAAACCGAGTGACGTCATTTAATGATGGCCACTTAGTCGGTTATATGATCGTTTTTATAAATTAATAAACATGAAAAAATAATTGTAATTGAAACGAAGTAAAGGTGGGGAACACGTTTACCATTGCGTGCCATATTTATGTAAGCAGTAATAAAAGAGGCTGCATCAGATGATATACATATAAACACACATTTATAGAAATACACGATACTTTTTTTTAAGGCAACTAGAAAGTTACTGAGGTCGCAGATCCCCCCTCCCCCATGAGACAAAACATATTCCACATTTACACCCAAAAAAAACATTAGCAAACAAAGAAATTGTATTAAACATTAGTATGTAAACAAAGTTATACAGTTACTTTCATGATTGAAAAATCGTGTATTAGGCTATCAAAATATAAATTTTTGTAATTGTAATATCTTGTTCTTTGGACAAAATCGCAAGATTTTGTTGTCTTAAATCGCTCATTGTGGAACGAAGATAACTTTTTTTTATCAACTTCAGTTTGGAGAAGCTCCTTTTACAACTATCAAACCTGATAGTAATTCTTGAAAAAATGAATTGCAAAATTACAATGTTGGGTACAGAATTTTCCAATCTATACTGTTGAATAAATTTTAATAAATCAAGGGGGCCTTTCCCCCCGTTTTTCTAACATAATTCCTCTTCTTGTAGTGTATGTACAGCCATAAAAACCTGGATCCTTTTTCTTTCAATATTGAATTGTTCTTTATCAAAGTCAATAAAGAAATGTATTTGATGTTTAAATGATTCATTTAGTAGCTTACATGGAATTATATACGAATATTTCCTGCAAGGACCTGCAACTCATCAAAGCTGTCTTTTATAATTCCATCCATGGATAAAAACATTTCTGGTTGTACTTCTGGTTCTAAAGATAGAACCACGTCTTCTTAATTTCCCCCACTCATATTTTTTTTTATCCTAACACTCCGCGTTCAGTTGATATCTTCAACTCTTCACAAATTGTTTAGCTGATATAACAGCTTTTTATTAAATCCCTTATATTAACTTCACCGGCGTCTCTCTCTCTCTCTCTCTCTCTCTCTCTCTCTCTCTCTCTCTCTCTCTCTCTCTCTCTCTCTCTCTCTCTCTCTCTCCTCTCTCTCTCTCTCTCTCTCTCTCTCTCTCTCTCTCTCTCTCTCTCTCTCTCTCTCTCTCTCTGTCTGTCTTGGGCTCGGCGGGCGGAAAAACAGAAGTCAAAAATGACCCATTTCCCATGATCCGATCAAACTGAAATTTGGCACACGGACCCGTCGAACCTAACAATGCATCGTATCAAAATTTCAGATCGATCGAACGTACCATAATTAAATTAATGCATTTTTAGTTTATCCTTATATGAGGTATGTAATTCAAAATTCACTGTTTGTTATTTTTTTTTAAATTCCAGTTCCACGTGAGTTTGAGTTGACGCCGACCGTCGTGTTGACGACGACCGTCGTGCCGACACCCCCTCACATCCCACCCCCATTTATTAAAGACAAGGGACATCACTCAGTGTCAGTCTGTAAATGTTTAAAAATAATCACTACTGTTAGTTATGTCTCATATATAAGGGATTTATAGTCAAAAACTTTGTTTTTACGGGTTTTTTTAAAAATTAAATCCCTTATATTAACTTCGCGGCCGTCTCTGTCGTCATCTCATCATCTCTGTCTGTCTTGGGCTCGGCGGGCGGAAAAACAGAAGTCAAAAATGACCCACTTCCCATGATCCGATCGAACTGAAATTTGGCACACGGACCCGTCTAACCTAACAATGCATCGTATCAAAATTTCAGATCGATCGAACGTACCGTAATTAAATTAATGCATTTTTAGTTTATCCTAATATGAGGTATGTAATTTAAATTCACGGTTTGTTATTGTTTTTTTCCCACGTGAAATTTTGAGCTGACGCATTGAGGCGACCCAACGAAGCGACGGGCGCTTTTGTTTACATTTTACGTGTCACTCTGAGCTCGGTCAAGCGAATCGGTGACCAGACTTTTCCCCTCTCCCCCCACCCACCCCTCCCCCCACCACCCACTCCTCCCCCCCACTAGGGTTATGATGCAAAGTTGAGTTAAGACAGATTCAGTCTGTAAATGTTTGAAAATAATCAATACTGTTAGTTATGTCTCATATATAAGGGATTTATAGTCAAAAACTTTGTTTTTACGGGTTTGTTTTATTCATCTCTTTGTTCCATGCAATGAAATCCCATAAGCTGAGATAACATAAACAAGAAAAAAATATTGCATTGAATTGAGTAAAACGCCAGCATCTAATCTAGTTTTCCTAGTTACTTCTTCAGATGTCAATTTTTTCAAGACGCTTGAGATTTTAAAGTATGTCTTTGTAAAAATTATTTAAGCCTAATGTGGTGTTTATTAACGGAGAAATTTGAATATTTTCATATTCTTGTCATACATTTTAATAACTTTTCATAATATGGACGAATTCAAATTATTTACACATTACTTTAATTGGATAGGCTTAACATTTTTAATAAATAACCGTATTTTAATGAAAAACACAAATTATTTGTGCCACTTTAATGCAATAATAAAAAAAAATTAAATTTTTAATGACCTACCTTACAATAATTTTCTGAAAACTGAAACAGTAAAATAAATTACTACTTGCAAGTTAAACACAATATTTAAACCACAATGCCTTGTAGCCTACTGTAGGTACTTGTTCGCACATCATTCTGCGAATGTCGAAATTCCACGCAAAAAAATGTCGTGGCGATATTAATAGCACATATTATTCTGCTCAGCGGTGATGTGTTTTTTTTTGGAGTAGTTTTCTTATAAAAGCGTCATCTGTGAAGTATACAGCTTAATTTTCTAAGGTCCAAAGAAATCGATACCTTTTTTAGCAATTTAAAATTTTTGAACGGTTTTAAGTTAGTTATAACAACCACTATGTAATTAAACAAATGTTGTGCTCCTCCGTTATTTAAGAATCGAAAGTACGAGTATTTTTGTTTCACTCGGGTTTTCCCCCTTTAAAAGAAAAAAGGGTGGTTGTCAGAAATGGTTGTACTTTTCAAATGCCCACAAATGCCGCCCCTAAATGTGTGCCGCCCGGGGCGGACCGCCCCCTCCGCCCCCCCCCCTAGCTACGCCACTGCATGAAGGATTGGAGGACGTCTTGTTTTTAAAAGTTACTAGAAATGTACCCGCGCATTTTGCAGCGGGAGTGTACTGCCCTATAAGGTTGAATACGTAGGTTGAAAATAAGCTAATAACTATATGTTAAGTATATATGTGTATGCGACGATTTAAGTTCGGCCTTCTTGTTATAATATAACTAAATGTTGTGCGTACTCATGGAATGCAACTTTCAGTTGGTCAGAAATATACTTATGAAAAATGTAATTCTCTAATTCTGAGACAATTTTACCCAATAATAAATGGAGCTTTGAAACGTAACAAACGATTTGAAAAGGGCATTATTTTAATTTAAAATCCTGCAAACAAACATTTCTCATTGCTATAGATTCAACGTATCAAGAGATTACTTTCGGAATGAAACTCATGTAGCTTTTAATACGCTGATAGAACTGAAGGAAAGAAGGTAAAATGAATGAATAAAAAACCAAATTAAAATACATCAAACTTATTTTTATAATTTTTTCACTTTGTCCCCTTCATCAAAATGGTCCCATTTAGCGATGGATTCCAACATCTTATATGTTGCTGTTTCACCAAGGCATTCAATTCTTTGTTGATTTCCGTTTTCAGATAATACATTATATTTTGTAAAGTATATCATTAAGCTCACATTTTTGTCTTTCCAGGCTCCCTTTTTTCCCTGTTTTTTTTCTGGAAATTAGATAATTGTTTTGCCAAGTATATTTAATATTGATCCATTCGCTTAAAAACGTATATGAAACGAAGATATACATTTTTTGAAAAAAAAATATTTTGGAATCCTAGAAAGTAATGAGTCGACATATTCAATTCCCATTGAGGTAAAAATTCAAATTAGTTATCAGGTTCATGTTAACTTAAGTTTAGTATAGATATATCCATGGATCCAGTAGTCAAATATTATACTGTAATAATTTAGCTGATATAAGAAAAGGCAAGTTTTACTCAACATTACTTTTAGATCAGAGTTCAGTCGTGCTTAATTTATTATAGTATGAGTCTGAAAATGTACAGACTTTTATGCAAATGGGAAGTTGGACCATTAGTGATTGGGTGCTTAGGCTTTTATTAGTATAGAAAAGGGGAGGGCACTAAATGAAGTTAATCAAGAGAAATAAAAAAAATATTAAGAAAGCCTCTCATTCTTTATAAACTTTAAACACAATTTTTTAGAGTGGATATATTTGTATAATGTTATGCATATATATCAGAAATTTTAAAAAGTTGTTATAAGAAAAAAAAATTCAACTTCTAGAGTTCATTACTAATGAGTTGATTTCACTTAGAGAATTGCTTTTCTCATGACACTCACTTTCAATTTTAAGGGTACTAAATAAAGTTAACTGCCAGTTGTTGTTTTTTTAAATTGACGACAACTGCAGTCACGTAAAAAATTTTATTTTATTTATGACCCCACATCGCTAAACTATTCAAAGTAATGAAATATTTGTAACAGTAGCTATAACTTAAGGAACTACGCTCCCACCTTCTCTCTAAAAGGCAATAGCTGCTTATACTAAAGAGCTAATAAGGGGCCGTCCATAAAGTACGCCACGCTATTTTTGACCATTTTTAACTCCCCCCCGCCCCCCGTCACAAAATGTCACAAATCTGGGACCCCCTCCCCCCCTAAAGTACGTCACACTTTCGAAAAAAAAATTGTTTTTAATTAATAAAATAATTAAAATTTAATGTAAAACACCGTGACGTCACACATGGCCGGAACCCCCCCCCTCCCTGTCACAAACTGTCACACTTTCTTACACCCCCTCCCCCCACTGCAGCGTGACGTACTTTATGGACGGCCCCTAAAGTAAATTATAAATGTTGTAAATGTAATGAAGTTTCCTAAAGAATTTAAAGAAACTAACTCAATCTTATTTAAAAAGCTTGCAATAAAATTTGCGCACCATTTTTAGTCAATGAAAGTTAATTTAAGGGCGGGCGCTAAAATGAAATCTTGTAATGAAATACTGCTCCAAAAATAAATTGTATACTTTTTGATAGTCTTTATTAATTAGTGTTTTAATATGGAAATGATATATAATTCTTTTATATACTTGTCTCTATGTTATACGATTTAAATTTACGGCTTTTATGTGATAGGTATAATTTTAAAAATGAATTCAAGTATGTTTTGGATCGTGTTTCCCGATGGGACATCATAGTTTGTAAATTATATTTCAAACACCAGATTTAGTTTCTGAAAAATAAATAAATTATTTACAAAATTGAAAAAAAAAGATTATATGTTTGACTAAACATCTATTTTTAAAATAGCTTTTGTTACTCCGCTACAGCGTAATGACCATGGCATATTCAATTCGCCGCCCAACTTAATTAATTGCTTATAGGTTCACTTGTATTGAGTTTAATATACTTCTGTTTATAAGTCCGGTAGAAAGGTTTAAATTGTAAATTTATAGAGCTTATGTAATAAAAAAAAACACAGCATTGGTCGTAGGCTTTTATATGCATGTAATAATCATTGATGATTAACTTTAATAATTAAATTTAAGGGATTGAGCAAGTAAAATAAGCAAGAAAATTAATAAAGAACACGCAACAAATTTTAAGAAAAACAAAACGTATAGTTCCTCTAAATTACGATTAAGCTTTTTTGACTGGGCAATTTCTTTCCACATAAAATACCCTCACATAATTAGTATTTGTTTAAATTAAAATTTGAGTTATTAGAAACAACATAATAAAACACTTAATTTAAAAATAAATACCATACATCGTGTGACAAATGTAATGAAATAGTGTTAACAGATCTATAATATAAAGAAAGTATTTGTATAAAAGGCCACTGTTTTGTACCGCATGCCAAAACAAATATGAATGTTATTATAATAAAATTACACTGCTCAATTTAAGACGCGTACACGAAAAGGTGCGCACCGTAATTTGACAATAAAAGATTTTTGAAAGCGCACAGCTAAAAATAAAGTATTGTAAAAAATAACGCACCAAAATGAACTCGTTTTGAATGCCCGCATGAAGCTGTTCAATATCGAAATGAGAATTTATTTTGTCTTTATTTGGCTCTACATTTTCTGATTATGGGCCCCCTTACCCTAGGGGTGGTCACCTGGGGTTGAAACATAGCCTACGACCTGTCTCGGGTCAAATGAGAGTCCCATGCAAAATTTCAGCATCCTGGGTCCAACGGTGTGGAATTCCATTGGTAACAAACAAACACACAAACGTTCATCTTTATATATTAGATAAAGGAAACTATAATATTATCGCTTACTAGTATTACTGCGCCTAGCGGGTCCGAATAGCAATCGCAGGCTATACGGACCCGGGTCCGAATAGCCACTTCGAAATTCTAATATAATGCTCATTCTGATGAATCAGTTCTAATTTTAAAAAAAAATATAGTTGTGTGTAAGTGTAATTACCGAGTTATCATATGTATGTGGTTTAATGTCTATATAATGATGCCATGGATATTAGATCTTAAATTGTTGATTCCTGGCATGTATATTTATTAGATGTACCTTATCGTTTGTTCAATAACTTTGTTTAGCTATCTCTCTCCCCCTCTCTCTCTCTCTCTCTCTCACTCTTTCTCTCTCACAAACTCTCTCACTCACAGACACACTCTCTCACATTCTATCTCACTCTCTCTCTATCTATCTCCCCATCTCTCTCTCTCTCTCTGTCTGTCTCTCTCGCATTCACACACACGAACACATACATCCAACCATCCATCCATTTATATAAACAAAAATACAGACAGACAGACACACACACACATACACACACACACACACACACATATATATATATATATATATATATATATGATGAAAATGTCTCATCTATACGTGCTAGAATTCCAGACAAACCGCGGGACAAATGTCTAAAAGCCAGTCCATAACTGAATGATCACCTAACGTGTAATACACCCTCACCAAATTCCTCTCAAAATCGGACATGTACTGTTTGGCCTTTGCGCAATTTTACGCGTCTTCCAGATGAAAAACCGATCTCGTATTTTTTTTAAGCGTTTTATTTGCGTTTGACAAGAAGGGAATGATTACGGTAAAGATGTGATGCTTTCGGTTGTTGGCTATTACCCCGAACCACTTAGCTCTAGACAGGTCAAAGTTCACTGCACAGTATGTCAGGTCACTAGACACTTTGAGAAGATTCTTGGGTTCGGTGTTAGTGAATTATGCATGGCCAGTCCATACCATTAAGGTGCGGATAGAAACGGTATCAGTGCTGCCAGCACTGATGGTTCACGCTCTTGCCCGAAGAGTCTAGTTGCCGAAAGATAAAATGGCTTGTAATTTTTATTGTGGATCCATGACCAAAATTTGCTAATCTATCACGTCTCTCAAACTTACAATATTTGAATATATTTAGGAGAAGCTCCACACACACAAACCATTCCCCGAACTCTTGAGTCATGTGACTTCGTGTAAAAGTATGTCACATGTTTTGTACTAGCTGTCTGGACTTTGGGCGAAATGTGATTTGCATACAATGGGGTTGGAATTTTATTCAAATTAAAAAAAAATTGTTTAAACTTCTGTCCATATTCTCTTGCCTTTTGTCTTTCTTCTGCCTCTCTCTTTCTTTCACTCTCTCCTTTTTTTCTTTCTCCATTTCACCTCTATATTCTGGGGCCGTCCATAAAGTACGTCACCATTTTTAACTCCCCCCCCCCGGTCACAAATCTCAGATCCCCCCCCCCTAAAGTACGTCACATTTTCTAACAAATTTTGGTATTTTTATTTAAAAAATAATTACAATTTAATAGAAAACCCAGTGACGTCACATCTGGCCGGACCCCCCCTCCCCCCCCCCTGGAGTGTGACGTACTTTGTGGACTGCCCCTCTGCCAATCTCCGACTCGCTGTAAAATTCCATTACATTTTATCCCATTTATTTGTGCTTTTCACCATGCAAGCTGTTTATTTATTTTTTTATATTTCTTTATATTTTTTTAAAGGATTGAACACAAATTAACGGTGATATCACTATTTTTTAAATTTATAATTTTTATTTAAATGCATGTTTACCTCCCCGTGAGTACATAAATAAAATAATTTCACATGCATCCTCGTCTTTTGAAGTTCACGTCTCTGAAAATAACACGTGACACAAATTATAGAGAAACATCCTTTATACTTAATTCATGTATCTCAACAAAAATGTCAAGGTAGTTAATGAGCATATGAGATTAGAAGTAAAAAATAAAACAATCTTTATAGCGATGTTGATGTTTTGACGAGCAGAGAAAACACGCGGAACGAACTGCGCGTCTCTTTGGTCTGCCAGATTTACAGGCTAGGAGCAGGAGTCGAGACCTGACACGAACGTGGCTGGGTCTAGACGAAATCAATGCCGCGACAAGTGTCAAAGTGTTCCAACATTTTCCAGCACGTTCAATATTACAGCGTAGAGCAGAAACAAGCGAGCGTGCGGTGATGAGATCAACAACAATGTGGTCATGTTGGCGGAGAGACTGTGGTCATGTTGGCAGAGAGACTGTGGCCATGTTGGCGGAGAGACTGTGGCCATGTTGGCGGAGAGACTGTGGCCATGTTGGCGGAGAGACTGTGGCCATGGAAGAAAACTTGTCGGACAACGTTCGAAAATAACAACATGGGTCATTAAAACAAAGCTATCACATTCTTTATACATCAGAGAACAGAATATCTCTATTTCTCTCTCTCTCTCTCTCTTGCACAATATCTCACTCTCTCACTCATTCCCTTTACCTCCCTCCCTCCCTCCCCTCTCTCTCTCTCTCTCTCTCTCTCTCTCTCTCTCTCTCTCTCTCTCTCTCTCTCTCTCTCTCTCTCTCTCTCTATCTCTCTCTCTCTCTCCCCTGTCTCATTCCACAAGCTTTCTAGAATATCGATACCATGAACTATCATTCCATTGCCACTATTTCTAATAACACAAGTTTACATCAGATTCTCTTTTAATATGTCAGATTTTTAAGAGTCGTCTACAACTCATTTCGATTATGTCAGTATTCGTATGGAATGAGCTGGGGTCATGTGCATAAAAAATAAATAAATGAGATAAACAAAATATCATTTTCATTGGTCGAATTGATTGGGTCTTCTCTTGGTCACTCTCATATTAGTTTAAAATCTGTGGAACTTTTAAAAACACTTATCAGTTGTCAAAAGGGGTATTCTTGGCACAGTTGAGCTAGTATCGGGAGTTCAAGGTGGCTTCGAAGTTTATGACTCTGGACGGAAATTCAAAAGATTGCATCCCCACATTCTCATCAGTTCTATTTTAAGGTATTAGAGCAACCCTTATTTCATAACATCGCTGTGCTGTAATGACTTCCATAAAAGCTGAATTTCGGGCTGAATTAGGTGGAGAAAAATGCACATCCATTTCAACCGCGTGAAATTTCAACTCAGCACTTATCGCTAAGACCGCCCCCCCCCCTTTCCACGTGAGTAATCTCTTAGCATTCCGTGCGTTTGGCCCTGTGAGAATTGAACTAAAAAGTTAGTCTGCCCTGTTCATCGGCAGCCACATTCTTCTGCAATCATGTCCTCGTGGTGCCGCACTACAATCTCGTCATACTCGAAATACATCATGCTCAGAGCGTTCAACTTAGAAGGGACGCAGCACGGCACTGGTGCGATGTTGGGTTTTTTGATGCGCATCAGCGCCTGAAGCATCGCGTGATTAGTGGGCTTGTACTTCACATCTATCGGTGACGGACATACACCAAAACAGAAGCGCGCATTGAATTTTTTGGGATGAATTATCCACTGACCCCAACCGATGGTGTTGAAATCAACTTCAAAGTTGTGAAGTTGGCAGTTCTCCTTTCTCCCCGAAAGTTTCCATTTCGGTGCGTTACGATTTCTTTTTGTGCGTCGTCTTGGAATGTTGAAATCGGGAATTTCTCTACCCGTCGCTGAGAGTGAATAAAAGGGCGACGCGGTAGAAGTCTGCGGTGGCAAATAACCGCCTGTGCCGACAACTGATCTTTTTTGCCGCGTCGTCTTAGCCGCTGACGCTAAACTGTCTTTAACCACGTCGCCGTCTGTGAAGCTTGAATACATGTTTGTTAAAAATTCGCTGTCTTGAAGATACAAAACAATCAGCGACCTGGACGGCATGGCTCCGTCTCTCATAGCCAACAAAGACTGGCTCTGAAGTTTATTGGTTATTCTAACGATCAGGCTGATGTTGCCGTGGAATTCATTGTTGATCCAAGGGCCAACTATTTTGGAGACATCGAAGACGTCGTATTCGTTTTGGGGCTTCGATCTCTCGCGGATGACGATTTTTTTCACAACCCTTCCATTGTTTTTCACATTGATCTTGAACTTGTACAGCTGGGATTTAGCCTTGACCTTTGGGTTGCGCAGGAAGCGAATCTCAGCCATTCGAAGCCGTTCATGTGGTGGAAGGTAAGGTATGTAAAACTCGGCGATTGGTCTTCCTTTCTTTGTAGAATGTGAATCTGCAATGTAAAATATCTCGTTTTCAATATGGCAAAGCTATAGTACAGCTGATAATTTTGTATGTTGCAATCAACACTGTTACAAAAATTAAAGTAAAAACCCATGTCAATGGATATTTAAAATAAAAATAAATAATTTAAAAAAAAATATAACTTTAAAAAATACCTTTATGAAAGATGCTTATTTATTGATCTTATAAAATATAATTATTGACTTGACAAACAGTCATGAATGTTTTGTTTATACGGATGCCACATCGAGAGCTGCAAGTAATGCTATTGTGCAGTTTTCAACGTAATTCTAATGGTTAAAGAACATTTGAAATAATGCTACTTACATTAAAAGTAAAAATATCTTTCTACCAATCTTTCAACATTAAAAATAATAATAATAATAATGCACTTCTCAAATGAAATAGAGGATTTTAAAAAGATATTTTAAAAAATTATTTTAGGTTTGACTTTTCAGTAGTCGTTAATTTAAAAAATTTGCTCTATTCTCGCCAAAATTACTATAATTAGTTTATTTTGATAAATTTTGAGTGATGATTATATTGCACAATTAAACAACCCCGTAAAAACAAAGTTTTTCACTATAAATCCCTTATATATGAGACAGAACTCAACGCGACAAACATTCACAGACTGAAACTGACTTGTCCCCTTTGCTGTAAAACCGGTTGGGGAGAGAGGGAGGTGTGGTAACCGATGGCATGCGTGAACGACTCAAGTGACACGGGACGCCGAGCAATAATAAACTGTGAAATTGACTTACCTATAGTATATGGAGATAAACTAAAAGTGCATTAATTTAATTACGGTACATTCGATCGATCTGAAATTTTGATACGATCCATTATTAGGTGACACGAGTCTATGTGCAAAATGTCAGCTCGATAGCATCACGGGAAGTGTGTCATTTTAGACTTTTGTTTTTCCGCCCGCCCGCGAACGAGATGACGACAAGATTTCGAAGTTAATATAAGGGATTTAAACATTTAAGATACTTTAAGGGGAAAATAGAACTAAAAAATATTTATTTTATTGACTTCCCCAATTCATTTGGAAAATAAAATAAAGACCTATATGTATTACGACAAGTTTTAAAATAAATCTATCAAGTTATTAAAATTAAGATTAATAAGAAATTATTTTTTACTAAAATGGATAGTCTTTATGATCCAGCGAAATTACAGAAATTCACGTGTGTTCAAATCCACACTTTTCTTTCTTATTTTGACAGTTTTTCTTTTTACGATTATTTCAACAACAAAAACAAACAGCAAAGACAAAACTATTTTTTTTTACAGACATGGATTGAGATTGATTGTTGAATTGAACGTTAGAAAGCAGTCCCCTCTAAAGCCAATAAAAGCTATAGAGTGTTTTAAAAATATGTCAACGCTAGGATTTCGTAAAGAATATTTCAGATTTAAATGCAAATCACTTGACTCATTTGACAAACAGCTTGACGGGTTTCTGGGAGAAAAAATAATCCGTCACTACATTAAAGGTATCTTGATGATTACTGGCAGGAACGGATACTGACAGGTGGGTAAGTCTCAAATAATAAACTCCAACCACTTATTTTAAAAAAATAATGTAAGAGAAAAAAAAAGTAGACATAAATGATGAAAGTCAACTTTAATTAAAAAATTAATTTAAAAAAAAACGAAAACCGCATATTGTCACCGGAAGTAAGAACTTATCAAGAAAATTAATGAATCAGAAGTGGTTCAAAATTTAAATAAATGATTTTCCTAGGACAAACGTACAGAGTTGGAAAGTTTAATAAAAATAGATTAAAAAATATTTTCTGTGTAATATCCATTAGGTAGCACAAGGAAAGTCAAGATAAGGTGAATAATCAAGAACATGAGATGCTGACCAGACAGAAAGAATACATAGCTTCCAACAACCTGAATGTACATGGCACACCACGTGGCACATAAAACGCCAAGATTGCAGAGTTGCTTAAATTGGATTAAATAAAATTTATTTATTTATTTTCTTAATTTTTTTTTAACACGAGGACAGGTTTAAACCAACTTATCTTAAAATTAAATTTTTTTTATAAGATCATCATAACCTGGGATTAACGCTAACAAAAGTTCATCGTCCGATGTGACGAGAAATTGTGAAAAAGTTGAGAACATACAAAACTTAATGTCAACACAGACATCTGACAGGCTTCCAATGTCAAGCTGACATTCTTAGAATTTTCCATCGTTGTTTGTTGCTGGCTTTGATGAGTCATTGGCCGTGTTGAGGGTTCGTTACACATATGTGAGGGAAAGGCATTACAACACAGACAGTACAGCAAAGAAATCACAACACAGACAGTACAGCAAAGAAATCACAACACAGACAGACAGTACAGAAAAAGAAATCACAACACAGAAAGACAGTACAGCAAAGACATTACAACACAGACAGTACAGCAAAGACATTACAATACAGACAAACGGTACGTAGAACACAATCTAAAACAGACAGACAGCATAGCAAAGACATAGGGGCCGTCCATAAATGACGTCACGCACCTAGGGGGGAGGGGGGTCACACTTTTGTGACGATGCGTGACGAGGGGGGAGGGGGGTTGAAGGAATGTGACGTCACATCAAAAGGGTAACTTTAAATGAAACTTCCACTGAAATATTTGGTCGCTTACAATTTATTTAATGACTTATTTTTTCTTTTTTTAAAAAAATCAGTGCTTCTCAATGTGCCGGTCGGTAGGACATCAGACGCTGGTTGGCGTATGCTATCAAGACACGAAAATTAAATCTAATTATAATCCTTAAGTTTGAGAATCCACAAGATAACATATGAAATTGTTACACTGCGTCGTTTGATGTTGACATTAAAGCATTGGTGATGTAACCGCAGCTCCGTTTGGTTCTCTCATGGAAGGAGTCGTAAAACCTTTTTGCCCGTTACCCCCAAATATACAAGTTTATGTATGCGTTACCCCCCCCCCGACTCTAGGTCCTGCTCACATGACTCGGGGATTTGGGGAGCGTCTTTAGGCCCAACTCCCCCCGAAAATGCTACTGGTGAGTTTTACAAGCATGACAACTGTCTAAAAATGATTTGAATAGGATTATGTGTAGATATTTTAAGTCGAAACGACACGAAATATACTTTTTCTTTAAAAGGGGAGGGGGGAGGGAATCTATTTGATAGAATTAAAAACGTTTTAAGTTTGATATAATTGTTCGATTGGTTTTTTGTCAAACGCCCCTGGCCATTCCGCTGCCGGTCCGCAGATGTTCTCAAAAAAAAGGACAGAAAAAATTGTCAGTGCAAGGAAAATTGTGCACCAGTCACTGTTGTAATGGAAAAAATTCCTGCTGGTCCGCAATACTAAAAAGTTTGAGAAGCACTGTTCTAGATATAATGGTAAATGAGCCCATTTAAAATTAGTCAAGTATTCATTAACTTTATTGAATGCATCAAATTCTTTACATCTCAATCGAGAGGAGCCAAAACAACTTTTCTTCTTAGCTCAGTTTTTAAGGCATTAATTTTAAATATCACAGAAATGATACGTGATAAAGACCACTCATGTGGATTAAGGTTATTGTCACTCGTGTCAATATAAATGAAAGTAGGGTAGATTTAGGTGTCTTCAAATAGTGCGTAGGTAAGAAATCTACATAGTTGTCAAATTTTTAAAAAAATGCATTTTCTGGAAGGAACCGGTTTAATAATGGGCATATGTTCCAAGCGTACACGTACACATGACGTATTTTAATATATCTAGCGGATTGTAGTGGATGTTATGTGTCCCAAAGGAGTCTGCATTACCCCCAGGAATTCCCTTTTTGACCCCAGTTCAGGTTATTTACCTCTGTTCGCCGACCTCTTTCTTACGTCAGTCGATTGAGGGATTTTTTAAAAATACATTTTTAAAATGTTATTTTTATATATATTTTTTTCTAAACAAAGACGCTAACCGTGATGATTAATAGTCAATGTTTAATTTGTATGCATTAAAATAAAATATAAGCTAAGGATGTTAACACAGTTCGTTTTCAGAAGGCCGGTTAAACGTTTTTTTTTAAAAAATGCTTCACGCGGGTTACGATATTACAATGAAGATCTTCACTAAATAAATAATAAATACTTAAATGACAATAAAAGTGATTTGAAACATACTTATTTTCAAATAGAAAATAAGTTTGGTTTTTTTGGTTGGTGGGGGGGGGGTCAAAGATTTGTGACGTATTTTTAGAGGGGGGGGTCTAAGTTTTTGTGACGTCGCGTGACGAGGGGGGGGGGTAACAAATCGGCAAAAATAGCGTGACGTCATTTATGGACGGCCCCATAAAACACATATAAACAGTTTAGAAAAAAAACATACAATATTGATGTACTGCAAATATATAACAACATGGACATAACAGCTAAGACATTACAACACAGACAGAATTTACCACAGGGAATAGGCAGAATATGTTAAGTGATAAATTTTAGTAAATCTTAAACTAGGCCGCATTGAGATAATTTGTTAAGAAAAAAATGCATTACAATACATTAAATTATCAATTTCCTTTGGAGAGTAACTGATACTTCAAATATTGTATTCAATAAATTAATTATCCTTTAAAATCTTAAACCTTCTTTAGAAACTTTTTCTTTACACATTTTTTGTATTTTCTGCCTCGTTTAAATGCCAATCTATATTGTGCTTCAAATTATAAAATATATAAAACTTTTGTTCCTGAAGAATCTGAAATGCTAAAAACTACACTACTTTATAAAGTTAAATATTTCTAACTTTTCCTGTTAAACGTGTATCTGGCATATTGCTCCACCACATAAAACTTTTCCTGTTAAACGTGTATCTGGCATATTGCTCCACCACATAAAACTTTTCCTGTTAAACGTGTATCTGGCATATTGCTCCACCACATAAAACTTTTCCTGTTAAACGTGTATCTGGCATATTGCTCCACCACATAAAACCAACCCTATTTGCCATATAAAACGCTCGTATCTTACTCTGCTACTAGGTCGGCCTGTGCTTCAGTCGTTAGATACCAACTATGCGAGATGAGAAAACATGCTGGGATACAGAAAATCCTAAAGTTGACAAAGCTTAAGACATTCAAATGTCTTGGGCCGCCCTGAAGATTTAAGATTTCTAATAATAATAAAAACATGTTTTAAAGAAGAAGAAAAAAAACGAGAAAACCCCCAGAACCGCCAAAAGTAGGACTGAGAGTGTCCAGACGTGCGGCACGGGGCCAAACCATGATATCTCTCGTCACCCTCGCCATTATTTAACTCGTAGGATCCTCGTGCAGGAATCTCGTGAACTAATCCTTGATAAAAACGAGCTTACGAGGTGATGGTTGATGGGATTTTAAAAGTCGACAAAATGACTCGTGGATGACTGGTGTTTGGAAGGAGAACAAAGATAGAAGGGTGTGGGCGGCCAAACGGCTTGATAAAGAAAGAAACACCGTCCTGCTGACAGTTAGGTGAGAATCGCGAAGTATTCTGGACAGCTACTGATAGATATGCGGGGACCCTGACTCGGGGGGTGGGGGTGGAGGGGGGAGGCTAATATTTTTCAAACACTGCTGTCCTTGCATAGACCAGCAGTGTCGGGTCGTCTAGAAAACGAATGGGGATTTATTTATTTATTTTGATTGAACGTTGAGCTCTACAAAACTAAGTGATGCTAATATTTGAAATGGTTTGTCATTCCATAGGGTTGGTCATTCCATTGTATCTGCACAATGATAATAGAAATTACAGTTACTTGAAATGGTTGGTCATTCCATTGTATCTGCACAATGATAATAGAAAGTACAGTTACTTGAAATGGTTGGTCATTCCAGTGTATCTGCACAATGATAATAGAAAGTACAGTTGATAATGAGACACTTGATTATTTAACATTTTTTTAAAACTCAAAATTCTTTCGTTTTCAGTACTATTATTTTTGTTCCCCTTGAATAGGAAAACGTGGTTGTATTGGGTTAAAAAAACTGATTTAATTTGCTATTTAATAAAACAAACCCGTAAAAACAAAGTTTTTGACTATAAATCCCTTATATATGAGACATAACTAACAGTATTGATTATTTTCAAACGCGAAAAACATTTTTAGACTGAATCTGACTTAACTCAACTTTGCTTCATAACCCTGGGGTGGGGGGGGGGAGGGGAAAAGTCTGGTCACCGATCGCTTGACCGAGCTCATCGTGACACGTAAAATGTAAACAAAAGCACGCCGGTACTTCGATGGGTCGCGTCAACGCGTCAGCTCAAACTCTTACGTGGAAAAAAACCTATAACAAACAGTGAATTTGAATTACATACATTATATAAGCATAACTAAAAATGCATTAATTTAATTACGGTACGTTCGATCGATCTGAAATTTTAATACGATGCATTGTTAGGTGAGACGGGTCCGTGTGCCAAATTTCAGCTCGATCGGATCACGGAAAGTGGGTCACTTTTGACTTCTGTTTTTCCGCCCGCCCAAGACAGAGAGACAGACAGAGAGAGATGACGACAGAACGACGGAGAGACAGAGACGGCGGTGAAGTTAATATAAGGGATTTTTTTTTAAAATGGAAAGGTTGGGGGGTGGGGGGGGGCGTGGTCGACAAATTACAGCAATATTTTAAAAAAATAGATGAGTGTCATTTTTTTGTCATAGTCATGCCCTGCTCCAGAAATCACTATCCTCAGTTACGTCACTGCGGTTAGTGAAGAGATGTCTAGCCAGCCCTTGTCAGGTTCAGCGATTGTAAGTACCCTTGTTTCGGGGCATCTAACTCGAACAGCTGAATAGTTTTGTCATTAATACCAGTGGCCACATGTATTTGTCACTAATACCAGTGGCCACATGTATTTGTCATTAATACCAGTGGCCACATGTATTTGTCATTAATACCAGTGGCCACATGTATTTGTCATTAATACCAGTGGCCACATGTATTTGTCATTAATACCAGTGGCCACATGTATTTGTCATTAATACCAGTGGCCACATGTATTTGTCATTAATACCAGTGGCCACATGTATTTGTCATTAATACCAGTGGCCACATGTATTTGTCATTAATACCATTTGGCCACATGTATTTGTCATTAATACCAGTGGCCACATGTATTTGTCATTAATACCAGTGGCCACATGTATTTGTCATTAATACCAGAGGCCACATGTATTTGTCTCTCACAGTCTATAGAGCATGTTGATATTGTGTGAGATTTCTTGGGACTAGTATCACGACTTATTTCATCATTGACCACTGTTGATCATGATCCACAGGTACATACAGTTATAGCGATACAAGAAAACAACGATGATCATGAAACATAGGTACATGCAGTTATAGCGATACAAGAAAACAACGATGATCATGATCCACAGGTACATACAGTTATAGCGATACAAGAAAACAACGATGATCGTGAAACATAGGTACATGCAGTTATAGCGATACAAGAAAACAACGATGATCATGATCCACAGGTACATGCAGTAATAGCGATACAAGAAAACAACGATGATCATGATCCACAGGTACATGCAGTTATAGCGATACAAGAAAACAACGATGATCATGATCCACAGGTACATGCAGTTATAGCGATACAAGAAAACAACGATGATCATGATCCACAGGTACATGCAGTTATAGCGATACAAGAAAACAACGATGATCATGATCCACAGGTACATACAGTTATAGCGATACAAGAAAACAACGATGATCGTGAAACATAGGTACATGCAGTTATAGCGATACAAGAAAACAACGATGATCATGAAACATAGGTACATGCAGTTATAGCGATACATGAAAACAACGATGATCATGAAACATAGGTACATGCAGTTATAGCGATACAAGAAGGCAAAGTCAAAACGAAATTTAAATTTGCAGAGTCCGTCCTAATATACTGCTAGTGTTCGCTAATTTTATTTTGTCTGTTTCAAATAGAAAAGTTAAATCTAAATTACTAAATGTGTGTGTATTGATGACAAAAGATAAAGCTGATTATGTTGATGTTAAAGCATCAACGTGTTTGCATGGAAGGCCAGATGTCAACATTTCGAATAGACACAGGGCTAAAAACACTTTCTGAATCCATTTGAAAGAACAAACACGTTACAAATTTTAGTTCTTCCCGTCCGGAATTCGGGCGTGGATTCGGTTGGCTGAAGAAACTAGGAAAAACCAACACTCTGTCAACATTTAATAACTCTAATAAAAATGAAAGACTAGACTAGATGTGCGCCCCACGCTTTTTTGTGCAGTGGATAGGTTCAGTCATTTCACCTGTTATCGTAGAAAAATTTTATTCTCTTCTTTTTAGTGCACTTTCTATATTTAAATAAAAGCGTGTCCTTTAAAAAAAAAGATTTTTAAAATATTTTATTTTTCTACTTTTTAGTATCAAATTTTTTAAAATCAATTTTTCGACATAATCAATTCAATTTAATTAGTCAAACTTCGTTGTCTATAACTTAAATGTGATAGGGGTAAAAAGATAGATCATTAATTACAAATTTATGTATTTAAAAAAAACAGTTTCCCCAACTTAAAATTGAACCCAGTACCCCCAGGTCGAAAATCCATTACGCTAACAATTCGTCCAACTAGGCTACACAAAATCCAGTTGTTCCTCTTGTATTATCATGTCAATTTAGATTTAGTTTCGTATTACTGAGCTGTTTAACACCATCGATAGCTGGTGGTGAACTCCGCTGACATTCACGTGAAAGTCTAGAATAGCACGGATACTGATTACATAGAGAGATAAACTACAAATGCATTTATTTAATTACGGTACATTCGATCGATCTGAAATTTTGATACAATGCATTGTCATCCAAGATCTATCTCTGGTAAAATTTTGAGATCTCTAGTCTCTAGGACCAACAGAAGTGGTTTAATTTTACGTTACAAGACTTGACGGATACAACATACAACACACAAACAGTGTGACTTAAATAAAAGCGTGTAATAATTTTTTAAAAAAAAAGATAAACTAAAAAGTTCAATAATTTAATAACATTACATTCGATCGATCTGAAATTTTGATACAATGCATTGTCATCCAAGATCTATATGTGGTAAAAATTTCAGATCTCTTGGACCATCAGAAGTGGTTTAATTTTACGTTGGCAGATTTGAAAAATCTTTGACAGACACACAAACAATGCCACAGGAACGAAAGCGAGTTTATAAAAACGTGGTAAAAAATGGATCAGCCTAGGACGCAATAATCTTCTGTATAGAAGGAGAGTCTGTAACAAGATAAGATAAGACACGATATCTACACATTCGTGGAATAGGACTAAGAAAATAGACTTATTTATTCGTGATTTTTGTATAATAAATGAGTAAGACTTTAGTTTTTGTTCAGGCAAAAGTCTAATTTTAACATCTCAGGCCTTGAGAACTACACGTGGTAGGACTCCCCTCACCCCACTCCCCACCCCCACCCTCACCCCCCAAACACACACACACACACTTTTCGCTTATCTGTTCTTATGATGGTCGGTAGGACTTGTCACTAAAATATATGATTTATTTATATAAAAAGACCGACTCATAGCTTTTCAAAATTAAAAATAGTCAGACAAACATTCGTTAAATTGTACTTTAAACCCTCTAAAAGTGTAGATCTAATATCTTTTCTCTCTCTCTCGCTCTCTCTCTCTCTCTCTCTCTCTCTCTCTCTCTCGCTCTCTCTCTCTCTCTCTCTCTCTCCCTCTCTCTCTCTCGCTCTCTCTCTCTCTCTCTCTCTCTCTCTCTCTCTCTCTCTCTTTCTCTCTATTTCTCTCTCTCTCGTCTGGGCTACGCCACTGTTAACACTGGTATTAAGGCTTGAGAAAGTATGTTAAATGCATTTTAAAACAAACCTCACGTCCCTAAATTGATATCGCAGTGTTGCCTGGGAATAACATACTCACCCACCCACACACACACACACACTCGCCAACAAACACTCATCCACACACACACACAAGAACTGTACACACGTTTTGTGACTGCGCACATTTTATTGGAATTTTATTTCCATGGATAATCCTTAATTGTAATATTAGATTTTTAAATGTTAATTAACAATTCTAAATACATAACATGTAGATATAGAAGCTTTTACTATTATTATGACTTTATTTATGTTTATAATTAAATGTAAAAATTAAGACGTGGTTTAATTTATGAGAAACAAAAGTGAGAATATAATTTAATGCAAACTTATTAACTGTATCCAGTAAATTTAATTATCACCACTGCCACTCTTCAGTTTATCAAAATTTTATTTTAAGTTTTCGCCGGAATAATGTTTTTAAAAAATTTAAAAATTCGGCCATCATAGGTGTTGCCGACCAACACTATCCCTGTTTACGCCGCTGGTAGCACGAAACATTGAAGTATTCCTAGGCTGTACTAGGTACCGTTGGAGTAAAGAGGAAGGGCAAGTAGTGCCCCACACTTTAAAAGTGCAGTCCTACTCAACTAATGCTATTATAGTGATGCACATTTTCAAATCCACACGCTGTTTTCAAGTGCACATAACTCGCCTGCTGCTCTAGCCAACTAAATATAGACTTATAATTCAGGCTGGAGAAAACAAAGTAAGCTCACGGCTGAGCACAACATATTTGTGTCTTGAAAGAATTAAAATAGTTTTAGATAAACGCACATCATAGCGCGCTGTGTCGAACCACTGATAACCCACCGTTTAGAGAGTATAACGCCAGGACCACAAAAAAAAATAAAAAAAAATAAACAACAAAACACCAAAAAAAAAGAACCGTCTACACTGAATGAGTCCCTGCATGACTAGACCGCCAGCTACGAATAGCTATACTGAAAGTTTTTGTTGCTCTAAAAACTCATGAACGGCTGAAGTAAACGGTATAGCCCCCCCCCCTTTTTTCCCAGCATCCCCCCAAACCGGCGAGATATCACCACCACCACCATCCGCAGAAGCCTCTTTATCCGATACACCACATGTTTGAAGCCGGTTACAAGAAGCTGTTCGTACTTAACGCGTCTGTTTCACGACACCGTTGTTGGTATGTGGGGGTGGTTTCACGAAGTTTTGTATGAATTCGGAAAAAAACAAACAACAACAACAACAAACAAACATCCACACATTAATAGAACGTTGAAAATAGCGACTTACTTTTGCCAGAAAAACTCCGAATAGTGTCGGTTTCTGTAATGGTATCACCGGCGCCTGGTGCAAGTTTTGCACCTTTCTGCAGCTGATTGAACAAGCCGACCATAAATTTGGTCGAAGGTTTCCTGAAGTCTTTCCGGCTCTTCCCGTTACGGTAAAAATGGTACATGACCTTGGGGATGTTCAAAGGGAAAATGTAAGCACAACAAAACTTGGGCTGGATTAGAATTACGGTTCTTTTCTCTCCAAAATATCATTTGTCGGACACATAAAATACAAATAGATATTGCTTTTATGACATATTAGACAAGTAATTCATGATGTCGTTTTTAAAAAAAATAGAGATAGCTTTGGAACAGAAGGAGATAAAAATCATTAACAATTTTACAAATGCAGTAGTGGAACAAAAAATGTCGTTATTTTTTAATTTGAGTACAAAGTCACTACTTTCTCCAGCTCAAGGAATATTTTGAGTAAAAAATTAACGGCGAAAACTGTTATTGAAATATTTATTTAAGAAACTCGTAATTAACTAAATGTTCATTTAAAAACAAAATACAACAACTTTGGTTTTAATAATATAGAAAACAAAAAAGTCCACGGTTCCACTAGAAGGATGCTTTAGTTTAAAAAAATATAAATAAACGATTTTGCAGATAACCCAACCACCCATTGTTTGAAGAAATAAACTCTCCCGCGTGTGTGCTAGAATCCTAAGAGTTAAAAAAACAAAACAAATGTTGGCCGATAATTTACGACTAGCGTTGTCACTATAAATAACGTCTAATCTTAAGCATAATCTAGTTCACAGTCTCAAACGAATTACCTGATCTTCCTTAATCTCCTCCACTTGAACAGTTGAAGCACTTCCTGTGCCCTCAGTCACCGCTGCTGGCTGCACTGCCCAAGATGGGCCGGGCGATAGCATCTGACTGGGGTGAAATCCTTTCAGTGGTAAAACAATGGCGGTCGTCAGCTGCACAACGAGCGCAATCCAAATACCGAAGATAAACAACGCTCTCTCTGAGGAGCGTCCGCCCATGGCCTGATCCTTTCGTCGCATGGCGGTGAAATCATTGACTCCGAGTCTCGGCGCAGTGGGGGTCTGTACATACACACTGTCTCCTATCAGGGATAGACGTGAAGAGAAGGCGACCAAATCACAGAGAAGCACCCGGCGGGTCGAGTCGTAGTCCGTAGAAGACTGCGCATTGTTATCAGGTTCTCGCTTTTGTTGGGCCGCAGATCATGGTACAGAAGGGAAACTGTGAGATTTGGTTTGAAGTGATACAGTTCGAGATGACAGCACTGCTGAGAAAATTGTTGCTGCACAATTCACAATGAATTCAACAAAAAAAAAGTAAAGCTTTTTTATAAAAAAAAATTTATCGAGAATGTCCTGTAGACTCAAGAAACGTAGATTCTGAAGCCGCGGCCAAATCTACAGCGCGAGTCCTAACCACCCAGCAGGGGGGAACGTCTAGGTTCAACTGATATTCTTTTGTTTATCTTTATACCGCATAAATAAAATATTTGGCGAGTGCTGGTGTAATAAAGACACACAGGCACGGAGAGAGTGAGTGAGAGAGAGAGAGAGATAGGAGAGGATGAGAGAGAGAGATTGTTTCTAAAAGTATAAAGACTTAATGACGCTAACACGCGTGTGTGGTGAAATGTGGCCAATCAGACAGCAGAACCTTCACATGTCACGGTAACATTTTACAGCGTTATCTAACACACGTCCTCGCACATTGTTTGTGATATCATCCAAGAGTGTCTTCCATGAAACACGGTACTAGAGCCACCGCAAGAATTGCGTCCGTTTATCATCGGCTGTCATCTGTCGCTAGGCGTAACAGCTGTCGTAGATCGTGAAATGTAAGTCACCTAACAAAAAAAATTTGAGTATCTCTTTGGTCCATGACGGTGTGACAATGACAGACGCCCGGGATATTAAGGAGCTTAATTTACAACCACCACAGGTGATGACTGTGTGAAAATGACGGTGCTGATCCGTAGGTAGGCAATGATAAAACAGGTGAGATGGGCGGTCTGTAAAGTCTGACCGTTTGTCAACCTTAGTGGTGTGGTGGGACATCGGGAAAAAAGGGGGAGGGGTGGTATGTTAAGGGTCACCCGTGGGTGCGGACCATTGAATGGAAATGATGACGTAGAAGATACAATAAGATCGGACACTCCCTTCGGGACTGTCGGTTGGTCAGTAGAGAGGGAGCCATGGTCAGTCATGGTCCGGCTCCCCATTTCCTTACCTGAGATTTCATCGTTAGAGCACAGGCGGAGAAAGGGTGGAACAATGCAAGGGTGGAGCAATGCAAGGGTGGAACAATGCAAGGGTGGGGGGCGTGGCGGGTGAGACTGCCTCTATAATATAAGTTTCCATCAGTATGGTGTGACGTGACTTCATCCTGACATATATTGACGTCATTAGATTCATGTTTTCATCAAACCTCGTATCCTACGAGTTCTCAGGCAACCCCCCCCCTCATTTTTGTGTAGTTTTGTTTAAAAAAATGTTTCAGAGAAAATGGTATTTGCTTTGGCACAAAAACTAATCTTTCCTCTTCTTACTGCAATAAAGTCATATACAATTTTACAGCCAATTAATAAGGACAAGCAATGGCATTAGGTTATCGAGGCAAAGTCACGAGCTTAATTTTTTGACACTTAAAAGTAAAATTGTTTGGATCTGTTTATTTTGATTCCCCTCTTTGTTATCAAAATGTTACGGGATGGAGCTGTTGTGTGTGTGTGTGTGTGTGTGTGTTTGTGTATGTCCACGTATTTTTTATGTGATGTCACGTCACAATAAAGTTGCTACCCAGTGACCTGATAATTTTGTCCGGGGCAGGTCAAGATTTCCGCCACTCTTAATTCACGGTTGGCCTGAACTTCAGCCCAGTTATTTAAAAAAAAAGTCGTTCCTGGTGCAGGCCACCCTGCCTATGCCAGTCAGCCTTTAATCATAATAATATATAAGTGAAAACATTTGGCATATAGAGTGAAAAAATCTGGCATATTGAGTAAACGCCTCTGACCTATAAGATTAGCAATTCTAGCTTATAGGTTGTACAAAACAAAACGAGAAGAGTTCAGTCACGTTTTCGTTAGTAGATTTAAAAATGATGAATAAGAAATAAAGTAAAAGAAACCCCCCATGCCGTAATACCTAAATTTTACTGTTTGAGTTAATATAAAAGGAATACATTAGTTTTTATAGAAAAAATAGAAAAAAATTGTTGTTAAATGTTATGTACATATTTAACCTGTACAACAACCTAGAGCTGTACCACGATCTAGAGCTGTATCACAAACTAGAGCTGTACCTTTACCTAGAGCTGTACCACAACCTAGAGATGTACCAAAATCTAGAGCTGTACCACAATCGAGAGCTGTACCACAATCTGGAGCTGTACCACAATCTAGAACTGTACCACATTCTAGAGTTGTACTACAATCTAGAGCTGTACCACAATCTAGAGCTGTACCACAACCTAGAGCTGTACCAAAACCTAGAGATGTACCCCAACCTAGAGCTGTACCACAACCTAGAGCTGTACCACAACCTAGAGCTGTACCACAATTTAGAGCTGTACCACAATCTAGAGCTGTACCACAACCTAGAGCTGTACCACAATCTAGAGCTGTACCACAACCTAGAGATGTACCACAACCTAGAGCTGTACCACAACCTAGAGATGTACCACAACCTAGAGCTGTACCACAACCTAGAGCTGTACCACAACCTAGAGATGTACCACAACCTAGAGCTGTACCACAACCTAGAGCTGTACCACAACCTAGAGCTGTACCACAACCTAGAGCTGTACCACAACCTAGAGCTGTACCACAACCTAGAGCTGTACCACAACCTAGAGCTGTATATCCAGTTGGATGAAAATGCTTCCCATCCATTTAGATGATAACAAGATTTCATCTCTAGACTGAGGCTTTGCCACTGGACCTTGTGGTGACATTTGGAACTGATTCAGTTCCACCCGAGGTCCCCCCCACCACCCTTTCAACTATCCATATTTCCAACCTAGGAGACCAGAACTCAACGTTTGTCACATGTCTTTCGCCATGGGCCAGGAGCTTAAAAGAAATATAAAAAATTAAAAAAAATTTAAAATTACATTTATTGCTACAGGGTTCCACTTTCTCTCTCTTTCTCTCAAAATTGATTTTTTTAACATTTTAAACATTTTAAAAATTTTTTTATTTTCACCATTAAAAAAAAATGCTTTAAAATGAATAAGAATACAAATACGAAATAAAATTCTCAACTCATAAATAGCCGATTATAATTTTGATAAAACTATTTTCAATTTGTAGATTATATCAAAAGCGTCACTGGGGGGGGGGCGGGTTTGCGGACCGCACCGGGTCCCACCATTACAAGGGGTGACACCAAATTGTAAAAATCGGTATGTTTCCGTTATTTGGGGGACTCGAAAAAGGACTATGGAGTGAGTCGTGAGGGGTGACATCATGAGCCACCGCACTGGTTGACACCAACCCTAGTGACGCCTAGTGATTACATTCCTCGGAAACATGCGCATCGTTTTTAACGAGGACTTGCCTTCAGTTTAATGAAAGCTTGTTGTCGGGTCAAGGTCAAAATCCCTATGACAACAGCTTGGGATGGGAACCAATGTTCCCTCAAAGATTCGTTGATCCGTAGGCCAAGTTAAAAAAAGAAAGAAAAAACAACTTGTGTGCAAAGTTGCACAGCATCAGTTTTCTGTGCCATATTTTTTTTAAATTTTTTTTTAATTTTTACAAATTTTGCTGCGCGTTACTTCTAAACTGCTGCGCGGCGTCGGTCAGATATCTGCGCCGCCACGCAGCCGCACAGCTTAAAGGGAAAATGGCTGGGACCCGTCATTTTTTCCCTTTAAATTTCTCGTCCCTTAATTTTTGTTTATTCTGGTAAATTCGTAATTTCTTCACAACTGTACATTTGAACGATTAGCTAAATACTAAATAGCAATAATTAAGATGTACAATTAAGAAATAAGGGTTTTCCCAAACAATAAGTACGTCACAAGTGATAATTACTTTTTTTTTAAAAATTTAAATTTTATAACAGTTTAAAGTTCGGATAAGAAAAAAGTGTGTCCGTATGGGCAGGGCCGTCTTAACGCATAGGCCCGTTGGGCATTTGCCCGGGGGCCCATGAGCATAGGGGCCCAATGGGAATATGATTATTTATATATTATTTTATTATATTATGTATATTTATTTTTTTTATTCCTGAGGGGGGGGGGCACACTCTTTCTTTGTCCAGGGGCCCAACACTATTTCTTTGCCTGGGGCCAAAAATGGTGTAATGACGGCTCTGCGTATGGGGATGACGTAATATTAATTTTGATTACTCATTAAAAAAAACTCTTATTCCTCCTTAAACAAACATGTTAGTACAAGTTTTACTTGAACAAAAACTAATTGAATTATGATAAGACCATCCAACTTAGAGAGTGTATTTGAACATAATATTTCTTTGTTAACGCTTAGAATAAACGAATTGCAAAAATAATATTGCATTTTTAAACAAAAGATTACTATAGAGGATTTTAATAACATTGAGAATAAAAGATGACAGAGATAAGAAAGCACTCGTTATCAAACAGCGATTTCCAAAAATTAAACTGTTGTTCGGTGGGGAGATTACTCCAAGCAGCATGTGTAAAATTCTGGTAGTCAGATTGTTCTCACCCCTTTCGTGAGAAACTGCGAGATCTTCTTGTCTTAAAATAATGGTTGTCATTTAACCTTCGAAAGTTTCCTACCAATGTCCCCCAGTTGGGGCTAGTAAACTTAAGATTCTCATTGTCAATGACAAAATAAATAAATGGACCTTCGTTTTGATATTCCCTTTCACCTCCTCGGGGTCGGACAAGCACATCCATGATAATATTGACCGGGCCATCCCCGGTGTACAGAGGGAATCGTTTATGATCTACCGTCGGAAGTTGGCGACAGACCGTGTGAACTGACCCGCGGTCATCTGGTGGTCACCCAATCGGAGGAAAAAGGGGGGGGGGTCGTGTTAGTACAGGGGACAGAAATCTTGGGTGGATGGTGTCATTGTCTCTTCCTGTTGTATCACGGACAGTGGAAAGCGTCAGAGGGAAAGGTGTAAGCCGCATAGTTAGACAGAGGTTGATCCTGTTGGGGAGTAAAACGAATGTGTGTGTGTGTGTGTGTGTGTGTTTTATTTTTTAAATTGATTTCAAATCATATTGTCGAACAATAAACTGTAACTTAATATGTTCCATGGCAAATCTTATTTAAAAAGTTATTCCGTGGCAACTGGCAGTGTTGTTATTGTTGACTTATGCTCGCTCCTACCACTCTGCACGTCACACACACAAACACACACACACAAACACACACACACAAACACACACACACACAAACACACACACACAAACACACACACACACACACACATTCAAACGGGCTATGTATAATTATTGATTTCTGATAAACATAATGTATCTATTTCAATTTTCAGGAAAAATATTCAATAAAAGCCGTGGGAGTTATTCGAATGTTGAAACTAATACATAGGACTATAATAGGATACATTCACTAAATTTCACTAAAATTTCAACACTTTTGGCAGATAAGTTTGAAGTTCATTCATATTAGGTTGGTTAATGTGCTAGTTTTTTTTTCCAAATACATTTGACACACATAAACTATTATCCTTGCAAATTTCTAGCTTTCAGTTTTTAATAACACTAAGATTATCTTTTTTATTATTTAAAGGAAAGAAATTATAAAATGTTTATAGATGTCCCTCCTGCTAGTTAGCATTAACATTTTAATCTAAAAACTGTGATAGAATTATTATTCTGAAAAAATGAGGAGACATTTGCACTAAAAAATAACTTTAAAAACAAAATTATTTGTGAATTTATAAATGAAGTATCGTAAAATCTTGGTAACAAGCATAGCTATAGATGAATTAGTCAAACTAAAGCTACAATAAACAAAGATAATACACTCGAAATATGCGAGAAAAATGAATTTTAAAAAGTACTCTGTGCGTTTCATCATCATCTTTGGAACTACGGACCATGAAGGACCATAGGGACCATAGAGGACATTGTCCTGCTCTGTAACTCTCCTCCTTGCCGACAGATTCGTGCTTTTTCGCCTCCATGCCGGTTCCCCAGCAGCTGTTGGTCTGTCTCAACCACATTCATCCAATTTATACATATGTTTTTTGGTGGGTTATATTTCTTTTGGGAAAATCTGAAAGTAATAAAATATTGAACAAAAAAGATAAGAAAATAGAGGCTAAAGCTTTACAGCAACCGCAGACCGCAGTTGCTGGACAAAATATTCAATCAAGTAACGCACCTTGTGGAGATGAATGTTGAAGTGAACTTTTTAAAATTACATTCATCGTTTAAATATTTTTTTTGGTTGCGATTTAATCTCTGAAACAATTAAATTAATTTGAATATCTCAAATAAGATTAGAAACTGAGTAATACAATTTTAATTTTACCATTAGTAATTTCAGAGAATACAAAGCTGTCATTATGTTTTTCCATTAAAAAAAATAAAAATAATAAACGTACTCGATTACACCCCCCCCCCTCCAATACACAAAACCCCACGTCATAGTTTCTAGATAACCACCATTTTATTATTATTAATGTACACTTCAATACATTCCTTTTGGCAAGACATTAGCCATAGTGACGGAAATCAAGGAACGCACATTGAAACTCCATGAACACAAAGTTCTTCTATTTCACATCTTTATTAGCACAAAAAAGTCTATATATTACTCAGAATTAAAATGATTTCAAAAATTCAAATAATTTACGTCTAAAAAAAAAGCATTGAAGAAGTTACTCACCATCAAGGCTGCCAAACTAATCAAGTGTCCACATAAATGAAGATGCTCCATTATCCTACATGTCCTAGAGTGCTGCTCTTCAAGTTCCATGATCTTACAACAACCTGCTATCTGATATGGATAAATGCATAAAATAAAAACAGGGTATTAGTAGGCCTGACAGGACGTAACACAACAGCGAACGTTTCGGCAAAGAGCCTTCTTCAACGGACAAATAGTACACAAATGAAACGAATAAAACGAAATAATAGAAAAAAACACTTAGCTGCGGTGAAATCCAAGTATCTCTACTGGACTACTTGGATTTCACCGCAGCTAAGTGTTTTTTTCTATTATTTCGTTTTATTCGTTTCATTTGTGTACTATTTGTCCGTTGAAGAAGGCTCTTTGCCGAAACGTTCGCTGTTGTGTTACGTCCTGTCAGGCCTACTAATACCCTGTTTTTATTTTATGCATTTACCTTTTTAAAAGCCTGATTGCAGTCTCACCCCCATTACTTTATCTGATATGGAGGTTTTCCTAGATTTTTGCGTGAATGAAACCCATTTTGACTCCTGAGATTTATAACTAGGTGAAAACAAATGTGTGTTATCCCATGTAGTAGAAAACATCCTTTAAAATTAGTAACGATTTTATGTAACTAACTAATATGTTTCGAATATTCAATAGCATTTAATTTTGGAGTTTTTGGTGTAAAATTTTTTTTTACTTGATGAAATTGAATATAAAATTGTTGTAATTACTAACTCAGTATTGTTACCTCACCTCATGATACTCATGCACAAATCGTAAGGTTCTGTCAACAAATCTTTTGTGTCTGACCTCGTCTGACGTGCCACCGCGATGACCACTAACAGATCGCATTCCACCTGAGGACAAAAAGGTGTTTTCACGATCGTTCACAGGAAGGACAGATAACCCAAGTGGAGAGTTCCTCGATTGCAATTAAGGCAAGTCGCCCACGCGCCTCAGCGGGGGATAAATCAACACGGAGAAGAGAACAACGTTCAGACGATTCCATGCAAGAGGGCGTCAAACAAGATGTACAGATGGGTGAGATGGACTCGTCGGGCTCAATGAGAAGGTCAATGTTATTAGACGTGTTTGCATTAAAACTGATAAAATACTTACAATGTATTTTCATGATTTTTGTGTGTTAGAGTTGAAAAATACATTTATATAATTTAGGTTTATCCAATGCTAAGAATGAATGTGGAAAATTCAAACATAAACATGAACATTTATTTTGACGAATAAAGAATTTAACGAATATTATCTTAGCTCTAACTCGTTAGTTTCATTTCATACATTGATTAACTAAGAGAAAACCATTAAAATATTAAATTTTTTTATTCTTATTTATCTACCAGGCTAGATATTAATGGCACTGTATTTCATACTTTGCTACACACCATTATAGCAACCCCATTTTCCATTTAAAAAAAAACAAACATTATATACGAGATAACAAAACTAGATTAAAAAAAATTCTACTACCATAGTCGGCATAATTGAAACTTAAGTGGTAGCTTCTAGTTTTATAACCAGGTTATGGCTATTTTGTAGAGTTGCTTTAACCTCATTGGCGAAATTTAAACAATGGAAAATTGACGCTTGTAGTTAAGACACCGCAAGCTCCTCTAGACATATTTATAAGACATATAGTTGTTTAAATCGTAACACAGTTTGTTTTACCACTCAAGGAGCCCAGCGTCATTCTTTGACTTCCTCACAATCTGAGGCGTAACTAGGTTTTTGGCGCTTTTGGCTAATTTATTTTTGGCGCCCTTAATAAATTGACAAAGTTTCCGCTTTAGTATTTTTCATTTGTCAGAAAAAATGATTGTAATTCTCTTTTTTTATTTATGACATTAATTACGTGCTCTGACGGTGACAGTCCTACAACGTATTACTAAAAAATGCATAAGACAGGAACACTACTAATTGCAGTTTATTATTTACAAAATAATACCAAATAAATTGGTGGACAAAACGGGATATTGTTGCGTGAATAAAGAATACAGCAAACTTGAAGTAACATGTATTATAAATAAAAACAATAGTGTCAATGTGTAATACTCACTATCTCATGCATAACGATAGAAACTCACAATTAAAATAAATTTAAGTAACACTACCGACTACAGCTCAGCACTTCAGTTAGCTGGCGTGTTGGCGTGTTGCTAATACAGTCGGACCTCTCTAAGTCAAACTCAATGGGGGAAAAAATTTGGTTTACAGACTTTTCGAGTTAGGAAACTGGCATAATAGGCTCATATTAATCAAGGACAATATTGATATTGAGAGGGGGGACAGCCATAGCGGCTAGTAGGCTTGACAGGAAAGAGGTGCGGTGATTCATATGAAAGGAACCAACTTGCTTTGACATACCGACACAAGCTTGTGAGAGGAGACACCTCCCCTCCCCTCCCCAACTTTACTCCCTCGACAGTGGGATGGGGATAGTAATTTTTTTTTAAAGAAGGACTGTAAAATCATATTGACATTTGTATGATAAGAAGCCTCGCAAAGGCCGCAAACATAATAAAATATTATAATGGCTTAAATGAATATATTTAAATATAATTAATTATTCACTTTTTTGTTACCAAGGAAAAAAGTGAAATACAGTTGGACCTCGCTAAGTCGAACTTCCCTAAGTCGAAAACCTCCCTATAGCGAATTAATTTTTAGGTCCATGCAAAATTCCATAAGACTAATATATTTTAGAGCTCCTTAACTCCAGGATTTTTTGGCTTTAAACCTCTTTTTTTCGATTTTTTTTCGAAGGCGTTAGGGTTATTATTCTGGAGTGAAATTTCAGAAAACCTGTTCCGTAGAGCCACGTATATGGACGTAAAATCTTATCTTAGTACATTCCACGAGGGATTAAGCGACCCTTGCCAGTACAAAAAATGACAAAGACAAGAAAAAAGAGTGGTAAGTGGTAACTATTTCACGTCCCTTTGGTGCATGCTGTGACTCTTTTTAAAAAGAAAAATCTTACTCCCCCCATCCCACCGTGGAGGGAGTAAAGTGGGGGGAGGGGAGGGAAGGTGTCTCTTCTCACGGGCATGTGTCGGCATGTCAAAGCAAGTTGGCTTCCTCTCATATGAAACATTGACACCGTCTCCCTTTCCTGTCAAGACTAATAGTACTAGCCGGTATGGCTGTTCCCCCCACCCCTCAATATCTACATTGTCCATGATTAATTGGTGCCTATTACGCAATTTCCCTTAACGCAAAAACTTCGTAAGTCGATTTTTTCCCGGGTCCTTTTGAGTTCGACTTAGAGATGCCCGACTGTATTATTTTTAAATACACATTTAAAAATTAGATATGTAGTGGCACCCTTTTGAGCTGGCGCCCTTGGCAACTGCCCCGATGCCAACCCGTTGCTACGCCACTGCTCACAATGCTGAGACTTCGATGAAGCAAAGCCTGTAATTCACATGTGAAGTCAACATTTATTACTCTAATAAAATGCAATATTAGACATAAACCACGGATAAGCGTAGGACGCAATAATCTTCTGTATAGAAGGAGCGTCTGTAAAAGATAGGATGCGATAAGATAATGATTCTTAAATTTGGTTACGAATGACTAAAAGCACGACTACTTCAAGTAAACTAAGATAACGTCATACAATTACAGCCCTTTTGAAAAACAAAAGTAAATAATTAAGTTTAAGAAATGTAAAATACTTAGGGCTGCGGAAATGAACGATTAATTTCGTTACAATTTTTGATCGATTAAAATTAATTTGATTGATTAAAATTCGATTGAAATTTAAGAAAAATGTTTCTGATATATTTTTATAATTTGTTAATAATTTATATTTTGTTTAACTTACGTACTTTTCCCTCGTATTATTATTATTATTATTTATTTAGACGTGCATACGTAAACACAAAGGTTTTTCCTCCTTATTTCTTGCATAGCAGAATGAATTTGCTGAGTTACTGTTACGTCACAAAATTTGGGAGCCATGGAATTACCACGACTTAACCGATTTCGCGAAATGATGAATGGCGACTTAATGGGATCTTTATATATTTTATAAAGTTATAATTAATTGAAATTAATCGATTAATTTTTTTCCTATTAATCGAACACATTTTTTGTAAATCAGTACCAGCCCTAAAAATAATCTTTACCAAAACAAAATGTGCATGTGTTGAGGTTTCTTAGTTCCAATGTTAATCCAAAATATCAAAATTTCGAGGACACTTAATTGTCAAAATTAATAAACCTGAAAAAATATGAACGAGAAGAATAGTCATTCATTAATTACGGTCAATGAAATGTGAACAGACACGTAACTCTTTAAGTTTGCGCTTCAATACATTCCCGGAACTGTCTTCGCCGAGTCTGTGGTATCTTATCAATATCTTCTATCGCCTTTAATTGTCAGCTTCTTCAGTGACGTCACGATTCTCTTACCCCCGTTCACACTCGTCGCTTCCTTCCAAACGCCCATCATCTTTTGTTCATCCTCACCTACCAAACCACGAGCCCGTAGGCGAGCGCCGATGGAATTGGCTGTCGAGGCGATTCGACTGTCTGGGCTTTTGTGGTGCGATTATCGACGTTGACGAGTCCAGCATGTCGTCACTCCGTTACCGTGGTCCACTACACTGATTTCCCCGCTCGGTCACCTGAAGGCGGAGGTGTTGAGGTAATGGCTTGTCACTGAAATCTTTCACGGGAATTTTCTCACCTTTCCATTTGATTTCTAGCAATAACGAGCAGGGTAATCTGTAAGTTGTGTGTGTGTGTGCACGTGTTGTTATCATGACAGAGAGGACTCTGGGGGAGGGAAGGAGATCGTGTTAGTTCACACAGAGACAAGACTGAGCGGCACCTCCCCCCCCCAACACCCCGTTTGATTTTAAACGCCACACCGACATTCAAAATCTTTCGACTAAGTATCTTTTAGAAAATTGTGTGTATGAGGAAGTAGGCGTTTAATCCACTGCAATTCTTTTTTGGCGAGAGGGGAGATGTTTCTCAAAATTATTTTGTCCATTTTTTGATAGTTGAGAGCCCCGAAATGACGTCTTAATGTAAAGAAATGGTTTACAACTTTGACAGCTTATTTCCTTGCGAGGCTGTAGTCAATTTAATGAACACATTGAGGAGACAATAAAATATGTGGGAAAATAAATGACCCATGCCCCCCTTTCCAGTCCATGACGGACTATGGGGCATGTGATGTAGCGTTAACAAATTTTTAGCCACCACTAACGAGCAGGGGAATGTGTGGCCAGCACAATGCCCCAGGGGCATTGCCAGTACCTGGGCTCGAACCCGCGACTCGGGATATAAAATAACAACAACACTTTTTTAAAAAATCCTTCTGAAACTGCTGTCTAATGTTCGTGATGAATTTAAAAAAAGGACATGGTAAAAAATACAATTATGCAAATTAGTTACTTGATTCTACCTTCAATACATTATTAAATAAAATGAATATCCCAGAAAGTAATCTTAACCGCTATACTAAAACTATTCACGTTTCATACATTGTGCTTCTGAAAATTCATCAAAGTCAAAGTAATTTTAGACTTTTGGCAAATATTTTATTTAATCTTTTAAAAGAAATTATTAGAATGAATAGTGTTTTAAAAATTCGTTAGTTTTTTTTTCCATCCGGAGTTAATTAAAAAAGAAAAACGTGAATGGAATTTTATCAGGTGAAGCCCAACCACCTCATATAAAGTTTTCCCTACATCACATCAACAGGCGTGTTTTCTTTTTCTTACAGTGGCTACCAATTTTCACGGGCAGTTTCTTTGGATCAACGCTCGTCACAGACTCCTGGAACAAGGGGCCAGATGATGCCCTACCCCGGACAAAGCAAAACGGAAATCCAAGGGGATAAAGTGGGGATTTAGTCAGCTTTTGCCGAGGGACAGCACTCGTGAGAATCAGGGACTGGTCAAATCAGAGCATGTCATTGTGCAGAGGTACAATTTCGGCCAGAACTATGCCTTTCAATGATGGGCTTCTTGGCTATCGGTCCACTGGGGTGAATGGAGACGTGTAGTATCCCTACATCTTCCCATCGCTGATTGGAACGTATCATTATCAGCCGCGGTCAGGGTGGTGATCTCGTGAATGCTGAAGCCGGGTGCAATGATAAGTGAGCCTCCATATTTCATACATCGTATCAGTCTAGAGGAATCTAGGAAAAATAATGAGTTTTGGTACATTAATCAAAGCGACGTGTCAGCAGGAATTGAGAGCAAGGTTGAGAGTGGACCGTAAACACTTCTACGCCATTATAAAGTCTTTCTTCTGACTCTTCACGGCTTGCGATAAAATACATAACTGTGGTGAAAGCTATTTGAAGACGTGGTAGTCGTCCCCCCCCCCACAAAAATTTAAAAAAAAATCAGATTTTCTGTAAAATAAAATGTCAATTTATATAAAAAAATAATGAATGAAAACTGATAACAACGTGGTACATATATGTACAGAATACGTAATGACGGCAAGCGATTTCTTTATTTATTTATTGTTTATCGTGTGCTTCATTGTCACATTTCAAATTGATTCGAATAATGAATGTTAGTGCATGGAAAAATTCACAAAAATCTTTTCAGCTGTCTCCCAGAATAATAAAGTTTAGAAAAATCCGTTTTTATTATTTTAAATAAATGTATTTAAAAATTGTGTACCTTACGGAGAATTCGACAGAAATTAAAGGATAATACTTTATTATCCAACTGTTATTCCTGCAACCTGTCATAAATGAACGACTGCTAAAATCTAAAATCTCACTTCTAAATATGAGTTTTCAGCTCCATGCATGCCGATCAAACTACACTATAGCCATATAAATATAGCGTACAACTTATAGAGGACAATATATATTATATAAATTATTATTTTGTTTGTTTGTATTATTGGCGCTAACGTAATATACGTGTCTTTTATCTAGAAACATTCAAAGGCAATTCAGAGACAGACGTATGTAATGGCGTTTACCGTTTATTATAGCTCTGGATTTTATTTACTTATACTGTTTGTAACGTTTGGAATTTTAACTGACCACCAGGGCAATGTTGACCATGGAATATATATTTGAAGCAAGACGACAATTTTGTAAGAACCCAAAGTGTCGCCATGTTTCCTCAGTTGACACGGGCGGGTACTCTTCCCAGCTTCGATATTGAGTTACCGGACCTCCACGCCTGGCTGCTTGGTCGGTGTGTTCAGTGATCATGTCCCATGACGCCCCGCCCACTCATCAAACGAGTCCAGGTATTGGTGGCTCAGAGTGGGATTAACCCACGCTCCCACTCAGTTGAATTTGATCCTGTGCCCGAAACACCCACCCCCGCACACAATTCTGCGCGTTTCTCAACTTTAAACATTATTTCAGTTCACAGGTGGAAGGCATACATAATTTGTCACATACAAGACAAATATTTGTCGCATACAAGACATATATTTGCTTCATAAAACAAGACATACATTTGTCGCATACAACAATGAGGACTTAAATTTATTGTCATATTTATTAACAAATAATTCATTCTAAAACTATTTTATTGATTATTGTTTAGACTACAACATTTTTTTTAATTTAGACACGGACTTAGCCTTTACAATAACCGGTTACAAAATTTTCAAACAATAGCACCAGGTTATTAAGCTGTTATCAACAGCCGGACAGCACCAGGTTATTAAGCTGTTATCAACAGCCGGACAGCACCAGGTTATTAAGTTGTTATCAACAGCCGGACAGCACCAGGTTATTAAGTTGTTATCAACAGCCGGAATTGAAACAAGTAAATCATCCTCACCCTTCCCCAACTCAAAATTTAACTCCCCAAAAATAAATCAATCAATCATTGCGTACATTAAAGAAATAAAGAAACAATCCTGAACACTTAGGTTTTCGCCTAAGATAAAATTGCTGACTATACATTAATGTAATTTTATTGGGGAGAATACAGATCTTAATATGTTTATTTCATTAAGATTGTAATGTATAAGTATGGGAGACAACATCCTTTTTGAGGCCCCTATCCTATTAACTCGTGAAGGATCCCGGAGTCAAATTCAATGCTTCAGGATCTGTCGTTAACTTTTTCAAAACGCTCGTAAACACGTTTTCTGACATGCTAGAGAGCTGAAAATTTCACAGTAGGTTTGGCTTGTGGGGAGGATAAAGCTATTAAATTTTCGGATCGATCGAATGTATAATTAAATTAATGCATTTTTAGTTTATCTGTATATGTAGCGGCCAGCTTTTGTTGACATTTTACGCGTCACGCTGAGTTAAGTTCAGCCATCCGTGACCAATCCTTTACCCTGCCCCCCCCTCCGTTTTACAACAAAGGGGATTTAAGGCAATCTCAGTCTGTAAATATTTGCCTCGTTTAAGCATGATAAATACTTTTTAGTTATGTCTCATATATAAGGGATTTATAGTAAAAAAAAACCTTTGTTTTTACGGAGTTGTCTAATTCAATCCCTTATATTAACTTCACCGTCATCTCTTGGGTTCGCAGGCGGTCGGTCGGGCGGAAAAACAAAAGTAATAAAAAATATATTAAAAAACACTTTTTAAAAACTAGTCTTATATTAGAAATGAACTAAAAAGTAGAAAATAAATTTGAAATTTACAGTCAGAAGAGACCTTTAGTTCCAAATTTATGAAAATGTAAAAGTTTAAAATGAGACAGGAACGTTAAATCGTAGGTGAAATCGATTATCTCGTTGTTCGCCATGACTATAAGACTAGGGTGCTCAGTTTAAAATTAGTCTATCAATATCTATGCTAGCAAACACCCTAGTCTTATAGTCACTAAACGTCTCTTCTGACTGTAAATTTCAAATTTATTTTCTACTTTTTAGTGCATTTCTAATATAAGACGAGTTTTTAAAAAGTGTTTTTTTTATATCTTTTTATTTTCTACTTTTTAGTCTACACATTTTACGGTAAGTGCAAAGCCAGCTTAGCTTTGATCAATTTAGAAGTAGATATAAACCAAGAATGTCCTGGGATTAGTTCCGTTCTAAACGATTCGAATATTTTGAGCGAACTATTTTAAAGTACTTGAACTAATAAGTTTTAACTTATTTTCTTCATTTTAGTCCGCTTATAAAAACGTGGTTTTTAAAAATATTTTTTTAACTTCTATCTATTTTATTCTTTTTAGTCCACTTATAACAACCTGGTTTTTAAAAATATTTTTTTACCTCTATTTATTTTACCAAACACCTCACAAGCGCCCACCCAACGTTTTAAAAACATTGTGATGTGGTCACGGGGTGAACTCACGGATGTAAACAAAAGCAGACGGTACATATGCTTATATATAGACTATAGATAAACTAAAAAGTTCAATAATGTAATAACGGTACATTCGATCGATCTGAAATTTTGATACAATGCATTGTCATCCAAGATCTATCTGTGGTTAAATTTTCAGATCTCTAGGACCATCAAAAAATGTTCAATTTTACGTTGGCAGATTTGAAAAAATCTTGGACAAACCAACAAACATGAACGAAAGCGAGTTAATAAAAACGTGGTAATAAAATGACACACTTCCCGTTGTGAAAAAATATTTTTCTGCTAAGTAGATCAGCGCACATATCGAAAGGAGTTAAGAATGTGTAAGTTTATATTTATAGAAAATTTCAAATTTTGCTAAAAAAATTAGTTTCTAGATGAACTTGGCTAACATGAAATTTAACAGGACTTCATGAATAAAATTAAGTTTTACAAATCTTTTGTTAACGCGTAAAAGTAGAAAATAAAGTGAACAAAAAAACTTTTTAAAAAGATGAGGCCCAGCTGCAGTAAGGAATGTAGAATCTCGCATGAAAAAGCAGAAAATAATTTTTTAGTCACAAACTAAGTAGTCACACAGGTGGACTCAGAACTTTTGTGTTAGTTGATCAAATAATATATATAACATTAAATCCGACGATCGATCACAATAAATATCAATAAAACTTAGAGTTCTGAGTCCCCCTGTGTGACTAATTAGTTTGTGACTAAAAATTATTTTCTGATTTTTCATGCTAGATTCTACATTCCTCACTGCAGATTGGCCTCATATTTTTAAAAAAGTTTTTTTGTTCATTTTATTTATTTTGAAATGACGTCAGCTGTTCCAGTAAGTTACCAAATAATCCATAGTTTTAAAATTGTGTCTCGTTTAATGATGTTTTTATTGTTTAATACGAGTGTCAGCATTATGATATGAATTAGATCCACGATGGATGTGACATAGTAAACATCATTGTTGGTGACTGGTGGCTATTAGGCCGCAGATCTGCGTGCTTTTAATCAAATGTTTTGTTCTTTTTAAAAATTGTATGAGCTTAATTCAATGATTAATTCTCACCGGAACCCTCCACCCTCCAATAATCAAGTTCTTTAATAACTGTGATTGAAGATTCACTAATTACCCCCCCCCCACACACACACACACAACCAGGTCCTCAGTTCAACGTCACAACGATCTCAAATGGAATGACCCGAGCTGAGAAATATGTCACTAGCTGACATATAGATGGTGCCCCCCACCACCAATTCCTGGAAATGTGATTGAATCATTTACTAGTCTGCACTTTGAAGATATCGATTTCTTGATGGAAACGAAACATTATTTCATGTGCCACCCTTGGTCTTACAGGGGCGTGACAAAGGAAAATGGCGCCTGAACTGCGTTGCTACTATTGTTGTCATTTTAAAACGACACAAAGTACTATCGTATAGCAAAGAAAAAGCAACTGAAAAAACAAACAAACAATTTTTGGGTGTTGATGCCGTTTTACAATAACAAATCAGATGTTACCAGCTTAGGTTTAATCTGATGTTACGAAAGTAAATTCGATGTTGCATTTTCTATTACTATTAGTGGCTTAAGATCGGGGGGGGGGTCATTAAAAAAAGCGATACAACTGCAAACCAATAATAAACAGGTACTGGTGGAGAAGCACCTGTTAAGAACTTTATTAAAATCCGAGTTGTTCGAGCGGCTTTTCCATCGGTTAGAAATTATGCCGTCATACCCAACTAAGAATTGTGAATAACGTAATTTTTTTAAAAATGAAAACGGGGTGGTAATCCTGAACAGTGACAACTTTTTTGAGCAATTATTCAATTTGCAGATGGTATCCGTCCACGGTTCGGTCTGCCCTCCGCACCACCTAGTTACGCCACTGATATGGCCAACACACGCTTACATGACGTTGTTTGGACGAGCAAAGATAAATCAAACGGAATAACCACCAATAGAGAATAAATAGAGTCCCCGAACAGAGGAAACTGGCGGTACTCGAGGTGGGCCTGGGGCAGATTTCACACGGTACAGACAAGGGGATGTCACCGCTACCCGTGTTAGAGCTCCGCACGGCTGTCAAAACAAGTAGGCGTTGGTCATCCTGTCCCATGCGTAAAGCCAGATAGGATTCGCACCAACATTTAGTTTAAGTAATTGCCATTTATAAAAGAATTTATAGATGAGGAGAAGGTTGGATTTTGTTCCCACACTTACCATAATCTACAACTAGCACCTGGCCAAATCTTTGACTTCAGTAAGAGAAACAAGATTTTTAGATCGCCCGCTACTGGACTTACAGAGGCGTCATCTACGCCCTAGGTAAAACTTTAGTGATCAATTCCAAAAAAATTCCATGTTATCAAATACATTTTCTTGTATTAAAAGTGAAGATTTTTGCCCCATCTGAAGGTTCGATCGTGGCCTGATGTTACTTGCTTTATCCACTGCCTGAACTGACTTGGCTATCTCTAATAGGCTAGGACAAAATAATTATTTAACAGGATATTAACATACAATTACAGTTTTAAAATATATATTCCATCGACTTAAAGAAATCACTAATCTGTCGATTGGGTGTGTGTGTGTGGGCGTGGGGGGCGTGGGGGGGCCTTACACGCGGACGCAATGAATGACAATGAATACAATTGATTGAACACGGAAACATGAATGTGAATTTTAAAATGAAATTGTTTTTATTCATTTTTAATTGTTTTTTTAAAGGTTATTTTTTATGCTTATTGTCTTTTAAAAAAATAATTTATAAGGATTTTTGTTTGGGTAATAATCAGAAACATGGAAACATTATTTGAATGTTAGCGAAAAAAAAACTGTAATAAAGCTCGCTGGCTATTGTACTTACTGACATGCACAGATTCTTATCGAAACAGTTTCCCCGATTCTGAGATAGAAAAAGTATGTAAAGATGATGTCATACGTTTACTGAAAACACAAACAAATTAATCTATTCAAATACTATTCTGCTAGAGACCCACGTCATAATCATCAAATAAAATTTATTTACTCAAGATTGACTAGAAGCATAACAGTTACATTAAAAAAAAATCATGATTTATCATCTTTTGCTAGCGTAGGCCAAAGGCTAGATGATAGCCGCTTGTCTTAAATTTTGAAAAGTTTTACTTGAAATATTACATATGACAAGTGGAGCTTCTAACAAAATTAAAGAAAAGCCAAAAGGAAACAAATATAATGAAAGAACTGTCCTAAACTATTTGTGTGATTTCTTTTCTGCGAAAACTTTAAAAATACAAACAAACAAACACATTAGATATAAATTCTTCTGAAATTAATGCCACTGAACTGAAAAAGTAAGAGGTTGAAGGGTAAAGAGAAATGAGATCGATGTTCTTGCACCTGTTATAGATTCTTGCACCTGCTATAGATTCTTGCACCTGTTATAGATTCTTGCACCTGTTATAGATTCTTGCACCTGTTATAGATTCTTGCACCTGTTATAGATTCTTGCACCTGTTATAGATTCTTGCACCTGTTATAGATTCTTGCACCTGTTATAGATTCTTGCACCTGTTATAGATTCTTGCACCTGTTATAGATTCTTGCACCTGTTATAGATTCTTGCACCTGTTATAGATTCTTGCACCTGTTATAGATTCTTGCACCTGTTATAGATTCTTGCACCTGTTATAGATTCTTGCACCTGTTATAGATTCTTGCACCTGTTATAGATTCTTGCACCTGTTATAGATTCTTTAAGTTTGTCAGACGCTCCCGTTGTAAGAGCAAACATTAGTTGAGTCGATTATTCCTGTACCAACAAATACAATTTAAAAAAAATTAGGGAATTCAACGATGTCAGTAAATTGTCCGAAAGTATAGATGTAATTTTCCATTACTATTAGTGCAGTGAGATTGGGAAAGTATCCAACATTGGAATATTACCTTCAACACACCACACACGGACCTTACAACAAAAGGGGAGAGGACGACAGCTAGCGCGAGAATGATTTTACTGAATGTTCACAAATTATAGGAAAAAATGTTACGGACTTGAGTGACTCATTCTCCGTCTAGACTCTAGACTCTAACTCTAGACTCTAACTCCAACTCTAGACTCAAAATATTACATTCATGGAAAAGAACTGACCCAAACTAAAGATGCAAAATACTTAGGAGTCTTAATAAATGAGAAACTATCATGGAATCCCCATGTCAATGAAGTTATTAAAAAATCAAACAAAACCTTAGGCTTTATAAAAAGGAACTTTAACAAATGTAATAGAGATATAAAACTAAAATGCTACCTCACTTTGGTGAGACCT
Organism: Ampullaceana balthica; assembly: GCA_944989445.1. NCBI lineage: Eukaryota > Metazoa > Mollusca > Gastropoda > Lymnaeidae > Ampullaceana > Ampullaceana balthica. The sequence goes on along the minus strand of CALYLW010001009.1, from coordinate 19,304 downwards.
GCACTAGAATATGCATCTTCTGTATGGGACCCATCCACCAAAGAAAACATTGATAAACTAGAACAAATTCAAAAAAGAGCTGCCAGATTCATTACTGGAGAATATTCGAAACTGACAAGAGTAACACCATTAGTTAAATCATTAAACCTTGAAACACTAGAGGATAGAAGAACCAAGAGCAAAGTAGTAATCATACATAAAGCAATTAATTCTAATTTAGAAATACAACACAAAGATAACTTAATACAACCCTCAGATAGACATAAGGATAAAAACACTTTTCTTATTCCGTATGCAAGAACAAACACATACAAGTTTTCCTTCTTCCCGTCCGGAATTAGGGCGTGGAATGGGTTGCCTGAAGAATCCAGGAAAACCAACACTTTATCAACATTTAAATCTCTAATAAAAATGCAGGACTAAACACAAACCATAGATAAGCGTAGGACGCAATAATCTTCTGTATAGAAGGAGCGTCTGTAAACAGATAAGATAAGATAAGATAGACTCTAACTCTAGACTCTAACTCTAGACTCTAACTCTAACGGCGGCTCGCGAGCCGCATGCGGCTCTTCTATGTTTACATTGCGGCTCGCAAACAATTTATGAAATAAAAACTTTTCGTTTAACATACATGATATAAAATAATTTCAAAAAAAAATAATCTTGACCGAAACAAAAAGTTGAAAATAGTTTGTGCTTGATTTAAATGTTACAAGTTGAAGAGAGCGATTGGTTTTTGATTGGCTTGTGATAAAAATGTTAAATTTCTGGTTACGGTTCCGGTAAACATCCGCATTACTGTTAGCCCTACTAAAATTAGTAACATATTTTAAAAAAAAAGTTTAAATAAAATTTAGCAACAAGTAGCAATAATCGAAAATATAAAGAAGATAGAAGTTTTCTAGAAGAATTGGAATAGGATTTTTCATTTTTCAAAAAAGTCTTTTTGCCTAATCTGTCAAACACCGCTAGCAAATTAAGAAGTTAGCAATTTGGATCCAGGCTATGAAAAAGTCATGATGAGTTTGCTTCGCGGTAGTCACAGCAATCTGAATTGAGAAAAAGCAAGCTTGCTGAGTTAAAGTCTGGGATATGTCAGCAGTACTTAGCAGCAGACACTACTTTCTGATTTTAGCAAAGAAGGTCTCACTTCAACAGAGTCGAGTTATGCCTTCTTTGAAATATTTCTGGTTCTGAACGACCTAATTCTGATGGGGATTTTATTAAGAAGAATATCGAGGACGGAATTTCAATATTAGATCCAAATTGTTCCAGACTTCGGCTACTGATAACACAAATTCCAATGTCACGCCACACAACTGAGTGACGTGTAGCAGACATTGACACTGCCATTGAAGGAAAAATGAGAAACGATTTTAAGAATTGTGTAGCATTCAGTTTGGCTCTTGATGAATCAACATATATTCAAGATACGCCCCAATTGGAGTTGTTCGTTTGTGTAAGAGAGGAGCTACCACTCTCACTAGCCAGAGCTAAAAATATCCTCAACTTAATAAATCTAGTTGCATACCCAATACTATGAATCATTGTACTCCGTAATGAAGTTAATAAAATAAAAGCACTGAGCAGTAACTAGTAACCAGCATCTGAAAAATATTCTTTGCACCATAACTACTAGCTAGCTACCAGATTTATAATTTAAAAAAAACTTGCTAGTTCAAAGGCTTCTCAGTAGAAGCATAACAATTAAGGTTTACCATAATTATGAATCTATATGCAGTGTTTCTATTCATAAATTTACATTTTTAAATATTAGTCAATTGTGTAACTGTAAAGCATATATATCTTCAACATACAGTAAAGGTTAAAACAATCAAAATGTTTAGAGCATTAAATCCCAATAAAAATACATTTTAAAAAATCACAGAAGGAATTTTTCAATGCGGCTCTCGAGAATTTTTTAAACTGCTAAAATGGCTCTAGGTTGCTACGTGCCTGGCCACCTGTGCTCTAGAGCATCATTGTTTTACCATTATTAGATTTGTAGCATAACGCAACTTATGAATCGAATATTTGGCTAATCTAATGGATTTAATAACTGGCAGAAACTAAATCCCAAAGAAGACATCAATGATTCAAGTGCTAAAAAAAATATGTCACGATTGAAAGGAATTAGAAACCAGGCTTCACAAAGTATAGACAATTGAAAAATAACAACAATACATTGAGGCAAACTAAAAATAAACTTGGTCAAAGTTCTTGTTATAATGTTTGATATTATTAAATTCCTGGCTAGACAGATTTTTTTTCTTTTTCCCACAAAAGAGAGCAAAATACTAGTGCAAATATTATAGGCAATAATTTAGAGCTAATGTATCTGCTTACAAAGTACATAACGGTACTCCGTGAACATTTTGTGAAAATGGTTCAACGTTTTCACTTTGAGGTCCAAGTAATCAGCTTATTACAATAAAATTATTTCGAATATTGATAATATTTAATACAATTAATATGTGTATGCCAACTTTGAGAGCAGGGTCTCTAGACTTCGGTTAATAAAAAATGAAATAAGAACAAAATTGAGACTGACTTATCTTGCCAATTAGACTTTCCATTGATAAAATTGATAAGACATCAGAATTTTGTCATGAGGAAAAACTTAATACTAGTTTTAGATTATGAAAGGAGAGCTCTTTCAATTATTTCTAACATAACAATAAACAATGTTCTTCTTTCTACTTTCCAGTAAAAATTATTTCTTCTATATAACTTATGACTGCATAATATTTTATAGCGGGGGCGGTGGCAAACTTAACATCCAGGCAGCCGAAATCCACAGGGAATTCAACGAATTTAAGTAAATTTTCCGAAACTCTAGATGTAATTTTCTATTACTATTAGTGCAGTGAGATTGGGAAAGTATCCGACATTGGAATATTACCTACAACACACCACACACGGACCTTACAACAAAAGGGGAGACTAGACGGCTAGAATGAGTTGATTTTAACGAATGTTCACAAATTATAGGGAAAAAAATGTAGCTAACAGTTGCTTTTAATAATACGCGGCCCAAGGTCTCATTAAAATCAAGACCAGAAACTAAGATCTTAAAAACACAATTGTAGCCTACTCAGGTGTTTTAAGCACTACCCCCTTAACACCTCAGAGTGCGCAGTAGATTAATTCAGCCTAATGTTTTTGAAATGTAACAGTAACTTAACTTTTAAAATAATGAAGTATTAAGTTAACTTTTAAAGCAATCACATAATAAAATAACATTTAAAAAAGTGAAATCAATGCCTCGTCTTGCTTTTTAAAAACATTCCCTTTAACAATTAATCTTTGAAATAATGAAAACTATATAATTTGCAATTGTCACGCAAGTCAGTCTGTCCTGACGCTACTAATTTTAGAAAGCGGGGAAAACCAAATTACTGCACCAATGCATCAAAAGGTGTGCAAATTAAAAATGCGCTGTAAAAAAATATAATATTGCGTCATTGTTTTCGCTCATATTTTAATTTTGGAAAAGGGATCAATGTAAAAAGAGGATTTGATGATTTTTAATTATAAAATAAAAAAAAACGGGGGCGCCGTAGGCGCCCTGCAACCCCTATTATAAAATACTTTGTGTACATTTCAGAAAGTTTAATATTTCGTATTTATCAAACAAGGACAAGTTAGTTGGGCTTTTGAAAAAGGTCGGTGCCATAGGCGCCCTAAAAAAGTGCATTTTTAAAAATAAAATAAATAGATTTCAGCTGAAAACTTCCGTCATTTTTGACGGGTGTACACTAGTTAAACAATATAATTTGCAATTGTCACGCAAGTAGTGTCTGTCAGTCAGTCCTGACGCTACTAATTTTAGAAAGCAGGGAAAACCAAATTACTGCACCAAAGCATCAAAAGGTGTGCAAATTAAATATGCGCTGTAAAAAAATATTATATGACGTCATTGTTTTCGCTCATATTTTAATTTTGGAAAAGGGAACAATGTAAAAAGAGTATTTGATGATGGTTAATTATAAAATAAAAAAAAACGGGGCGCCGTAGGCGCCCTGCAACCCCTATTATAAAATACTTTGTGTACATTTCAGAAAGTTTAATATTTCGTATTTATCAAACAAGGACAAGTTAGTTGGGCTTTTGAAAAAGGTCGGCGCCGTAGGCGCCCTAAAAAACGTGCATTGTTTATAAAATAAATAGATTTCAGCTGAAAACTTCCGACATTTTTGACGGGTGATACGCTAGTAAACAACATAATAATAAAAGAAACGTATAGAAACTGAAAATAAAATGATTTGTTTAGAACAAAGCTGAATGTTGTATGTCAAACAACGTCTTAAGTTAGTCATCAAACAACGTCTTAAGTTAGTCATCAAACAACGTCTTAAGTTAGTCATCAAACAACGTCTTAAGTTAGTCATCAAACAACGTCTTAAGTTAGTCATCAAACAACGTCTTAAGTAGTCATCAAACAACGTCTTAAGTTAGTCATCAAACAACGTCTTAAGTTAGTCAAATAAAATTATTTTTTGAAGGCATGTCAGGTGTTGAATATATAGAGTTGTTTCCCTTGTCAAAATAAATAAATAATTATTTGTATATGTCTTTTATTATGTGCTGGTGTGTCACTATTTACAGTAGCTGCCTTCCAACATATTCCAATCTCTGCCTGTCTGGCTTCCTCTGCATAATTATATACACCTCTGACTCATCTCCCATCCCGTCTCTATACTCCTCATTTTTATAGACTTCCTCTAATAATCATTTTTGTGAAAAGGTGTGTTCGGTTGGAAGGGAGAGGGATAAATTAAAATTCCTTTTATGAAAGACATAAAACATTTTAAAGTTATTTATTCACATAATTTATTTTAGAATAAAATATTTGAAAATGTGTATTAAATCTCTTTTGGTTAAAATTGTATATACAAGGAAGAATCTATATTAAAAAGAAAAAAAGAAACAAAAATTATACACACGCATCGAAATAACAAAGTAGAAGCCACAGTTTAAAAAAACAACAACTATTTGTACTGATTAATTCCCACATAATAAATTTATAATCAACATTTCAAAATTTAAAATGTATTTATTTTATTTTAGTCATTTAATTTACTAGGCTGAGTAAAAGATTGGAACTTGCATTTATGGAGAATCAAAATAATCTAAAGGCTAAAATCTAAAAAACAAACACAAATAAATTTGCCTAACCTGGCACTGGTAATTATTACCAAAAGTGTGTGTGTGCACAGTTTGGGGTAGTTCACTTTAGTAAACTAGGTCAACAATAATAAGAAAGTAAGATTTTAAAATTTTTTGTAAATTCCTTGCAATTTAATAAATTCAACTACTGTTATATATTACAGGCATAATCAAGAAAATAACTGTAAAAAAAAAGAAAAATTACATCACAAAACACAATGATAAATGCAAATACATAATAAACTGTTGGTCAGCAACTTTATTATATGAATACATGGTTAATTTCATAAGAAATATGATGCAATTATCAAACTGAAAATTGCTTGTATAATTTAACACAAAATTCTCTCGTATTTACTTCTGATAATATAAAACTGTTTATAAATCTCCACAAGTTTACTAAACATAATGAAGGGAACATAGAGGAAGAAATGATCCTGAGCGGTACAGGTCGTGTATGGCAAGGGGAGGCAGGGGTCAAGTCTAAAGAGTAAAATGAAAGGGGATGCAACTGTACAATACAACCTTGATTGTTGTTATTTCAATTACTCTTTCTAATAATGCAAATTATCTGGGTTACGTCCCTTTCAATCTTTGAGACCTTCACAGTGAATTGTAAGATCTTTATACGTAGGTTTTTTAAAATACAGGATTATATAATTTCTATAATGCATGTAATTACAGATAAATTTTACAGCGGTCATCTGGTCATCTTCGCATTAGAAGGGCAGAAGGAAAAAAAAATCAATTTACTAACAATAAGCACGGGTCTTATACTGTGATATCATTACATAATGTGCATAATAATCGCACTTTACATTGATCAATTCATTTTTGTGATCAGAAGAGAGAAGATTTGGGCAACATATTTATTTGATGCAATCTAAAACAAACTTCAGCTCTATAGGAGCTTAAATAAAACTATACAATACTTTTAATGGTTCAACCTACAATCAGATGGTGTGGCATCCCAGGTGTATGCAACTAACATGCCAAGAATGACTTCATATCTTTAATTCAAATCTTTTAAGATTTATGAGAAAAACATAGGAGAAATATCTGTCATATATTCAACTAAATTTAATGTGAAATGTGTAAATCAGCAATAAAGTAGACAAGCAAGAGAGACAGAGAGAGAGAGAGAGAGAGAGAATATTCACGCTATAATAAGATTTTAGTTTTTTCTTCTTAATCCCAGAATAAAAAACAATTTGATAATACATAATTCAAAAATTGGGAAGAATAAAAAAAAATTAAATATGGACAAAAGAAATAAAAACTAATTATGTGATAAAAGGATTGAAATAATAAAACATCCTGTATTGTAGAGAAAGAAATTAAAACAATTCAACAGAAATTTTATGCTAGCCATTTAAAGCACTCAAACAAAATAAAGTAATTTAGCCTGTATAGGATATATACAATTTTCAATACAAATATCTACTGGGAATGTCATTGATATTTTAATTTTTTCAAAACAAAATATTGAACAAGTGTTTCTGGTTGCTCGCTAATATGTTTTATGGTACATTATCTTCATTTGGAAAGATAACCATTACAAAAGTCAGTATAATATACTATGTAAAACATAATTATGTTTCAAGTAATTGCCTCCAGATTTTATTTGTGGCTTCGTGAGTGTATATGTCAGGGGGGGGAGATGAGGAGGAAGTTTTCTTTCCTGCAACTTAGGAACATGAATTATTTTTTAGATTGAGAAAACGTTTAGAAATAGAAAGAGTATTAGAGTTAACAAATTTAAATAAAATGATAATTTTATGGAGAAAAATGACCCTTAACAAACAAATATTCACTTTGGGAAAATTTTACCCCCGAAACAACTGTTTTTAACCAAAGGCAAATGATGTGTTAACAAAACAGTGGTCATTAACTAGAGTTCTTTCAAAGTGATCATGTAATAATATTTCAGAGGAATCCATTTTCAGTGCATTCCACAAACCATGGCTAAAATAGAAGCACCTAAAAATGATGATTGCCCATGAATTTAATCGCTTCATCAATTACCTAACCATGAAATACTGATTCTAGTTTAAAAAAGAAATAATATTATTTTATGTAGATCAGAGACTGATTTTCTTAAGCAGCAAAAGATGTCATCAAAATTTCCCATGTCACATAAGTCTCTTAAGGGTCACAAAATCTCATTTTCCAATCTGAACAGGTTTGACAACAAACAGGCTGGCAGGTGGGTATCAAGATGAGGCCGAGTAACGCTGCAGGAGTTGTGTGTTGCAGGCGTCACAAACCCTGACAGGTCTGGATGACGATGGCAGTGGCATCTTGTTGTCTGAGCACTCAGCACAGTAGATGTCTCCACAGCTGCGGCAGTGGTGCTAGAACAATACAACAAAAATGGTTCAGTCAGCAGTGGTGCTAGAACAATACAACAAAAATGGTTCAGTCAGCAGTGGTGCTACAACAATACAACAAAAATGGTTCAGTCAGCAGTGGTGCTAGAACAAACCAGGTAAACCGACACAGTTTCAATCTTCAAAACTTAAATAAAAATGCAAGACTATACATAAACCATAAATAGCAACAATGTTCTGTAGAGTGTCTGTAGTGTACAAGACAAAATAAGATAAAAATTCCCAAACTATGAAAGTCAAAAAATTATTATTTCTTCTTTTAAGTCCATTTGAAAACATGGTCTTTAGCAACATTCTACATTTTAGTGATGTGTGAATGATACGCCATCTTGGAATCTATTTTAAAACACAGTCCCATAATAACTGGGTACTGAAATGATGTCTCAAATAATTTTATTGTAGTATTTTAACTATAGTTTTTACTTCATTTCCCCCCGCGTTTGCGCATCGATGTTTAAAAAACCCTTACAAGCAAGCATTTAAAAAATTTCACTTGAGCTCATTCAGTGAAAAAGTTAGATGACTTACACATTTTTTTTTAGAGTAGTCAAAACTATTTTACATTCACCTCCTCTCAATTTAGCATTTACACATGCAAAAAAATTTATACAAAAAAAAATTCTCAATCATTTTTTTAAACTGGCCCAAATGCAGCCACATCAATTTTTTAAGCCAAGGCCAATGTGTCAAGTGTGGCAAATATTGTTTAATTATTGTTGAACGCCATGATTTTTAACTGCACCAGGTCCAAAGGTTGTTGATAACTTAGGTTGTGAGTTCAACCAAAATAGATTGCGGTTCGAATTCAGTCAATATTAACATTAAAAAAATAATATTAAATCTTTTTTAAATTCTTTTTTAAACATCTATATAATTGTCACTGTAAGTATGTAAGCGATTTCAAACGATTCGAACAATGGAGAGAAAGGCGTAGAGACTTTGAGAAGACAAAAAAGTTGGTAAAATTTCATCAACGTTATTTGATAAAATGAAACAAAATTAAAGGCTGTAATATTAAAAAAAACTAATTTCACAAATGCTGAGTTCCATGCTAACATTTGAAATTAACAATTCTGGAGAAACATGATGACTCTCATAAAACTGGACATTGGAAACTGTCTGATGGAATTTTCATGGGAACATTGGTTCATGATATCAGTGTTCCTCAAACTGCATCTAAGATAAAACAGCAACAATTTTTTTCACTTTGCATAAGGGATTTGTTCCACAAATCAATGACATGTGCTCTTCTCTCATCTTCTTAATTTTGTATTTTCCCAATATCTCAAATTATAATAAGGCCCCATGGAGTCCAACTGGTCAGCTGACCAAACTGTAAGGAACTCCATGTAACACACTTAATTTTAGAACAATTGACATAACATATATGACTTCTAATTAAATTGGAAATATTTTGTTGAAGGCCATCATAGATAAGTGGGTCTCAACCATTCAGGACAAATTAATCGAAAAATGAAGTTTACAAAATTTATTCCACATAAACTAACATTGAAGAATCATTGAAAAGTAGGGAATAATATACAATGTCTTAACCTGCATTACACTCACTAATATACAATGTCTTAACCTGCATTACACTCACTAATATACAATGTCTTAACCTGCATTACACTCACTAATATACAATGTCTTAACCTGCATTACACTCACTAATATACAATGTCTTAACCTGCATTACACTCACTAATATACAATGTCTTAACCTGCATTACACTCACTAATATACAATGTCTTAACCTGCATTACACTCACTAATATACAATGTCTTAACCTGCATTACACTCACTAATATACAATGTCTTAACCTGCATTACACTCACTAATATACAATGTCTTAACCTGCATTACACTCACTAATATACAATGTCTTAACCTGCATTACACTCACTAATATACAATGTCTTAACCTGCATTACACTCACTAATATACAATGTCTTAACCTGCATTACACTCACTAATATACAATGTCTTAACCTGCATTACACTCACTAATATACAATGTCTTAACCTGCATTACACTCACTAATATACAATGTCTTAACCTGCATTACACTCACTAATATACAATGTCTTAACCTGCATTACACTCACTAATATACAATGTCTTAACCTGCATTACACTCACTAATATACAATGTCTTAACCTGCATTACACTCACTAATATACAATGTCTTAACCTGCATTACACTCACTAATATACAATGTCTTAACCTGCATTACACTCACTAATATACAATGTCTTAACCTGCATTACACTCACTAATATACAATGTCTTAACCTGCATTACACTCACTAATATACAATGTCTTAACCTGCATTACACTCACTAATATACAATGTCTTAACCTGCATTACACTCACTAATATACAATGTCTTAACCTGCATTACACTCACTAATATACAATGTCTTAACCTGCATTACACTCACTAATATACAATGTCTTAACCTGCATTACACTCACTAATATACAATGTCTTAACCTGCATTACACTCACTAATATACAATGTCTTAACCTGCATTACACTCACTAATATACAATGTCTTAACCTGCATTACACTCACTAATATACAATGTCTTAACCTGCATTACACTCACTAATATACAATGTCTTAACCTGCATTACACTCACTAATATACAATGTCTTAACCTGCATTACACTCACTAATATACAATGTCTTAACCTGCATTACACTCACTAATATACAATGTCTTAACCTGCATTACACTCACTAATATACAATGTCTTAACCTGCATTACACTCACTAATATACAATGTCTTAACCTGCATTACACTCACTAATATACAATGTCTTAACCTGCATTACACTCACTAATATACAATGTCTTAACCTGCATTACACTCACTAATATACAATGTCTTAACCTGCATTACACTCACTAATATACAATGTCTTAACCTGCATTACACTCACTAATATACAATGTCTTAACCTGCATTACACTCACTAATATACAATGTCTTAACCTGCATTACACTCACTAATATACAATGTCTTAACCTGCATTACACTCACTAATATACAATGTCTTAACCTGCATTACACTCACTAATATACAATGTCTTAACCTGCATTACACTCACTAATATACAATGTCTTAACCTGCATTACACTCACTAATATACAATGTCTTAACCTGCATTACACTCACTAATATACAATGTCTTAACCTGCATTACACTCACTAATATACAATGTCTTAACCTGCATTACACTCACTAATATACAATGTCTTAACCTGCATTACACTCACTAATATACAATGTCTTAACCTGCATTACACTCACTAATATACAATGTCTTAACCTGCATTACACTCACTAATATACAATGTCTTAACCTGCATTACACTCACTAATATACAATGTCTTAACCTGCATTACACTCACTAATATACAATGTCTTAACCTGCATTACACTCACTAATATACAATGTCTTAACCTGCATTACACTCACTAATATACAATGTCTTAACCTGCATTACACTCACTAATATACAATGTCTTAACCTGCATTACACTCACTAATATACAATGTCTTAACCTGCATTACACTCACTAATATACAATGTCTTAACCTGCATTACACTCACTAATATACAATGTCTTAACCTGCATTACACTCACTAATATACAATGTCTTAACCTGCATTACACTCACTAATATACAATGTCTTAACCTGCATTACACTCACTAATATACAATGTCTTAACCTGCATTACACTCACTAATATACAATGTCTTAACCTGCATTACACTCACTAATATACAATGTCTTAACCTGCATTACACTCACTAATATACAATGTCTTAACCTGCATTACACTCACTAATATACAATGTCTTAACCTGCATTACACTCACTAATATACAATGTCTTAACCTGCATTACACTCACTAATATACAATGTCTTAACCTGCATTACACTCACTAATATACAATGTCTTAACCTGCATTACACTCACTAATATACAATGTCTTAACCTGCATTACACTCACTAATATACAATGTCTTAACCTGCATTACACTCACTAATATACAATGTCTTAACCTGCATTACACTCACTAATATACAATGTCTTAACCTGCATTACACTCACTAATATACAATGTCTTAACCTGCATTACACTCACTAATATACAATGTCTTAACCTGCATTACACTCACTAATATACAATGTCTTAACCTGCATTACACTCACTAATATACAATGTCTTAACCTGCATTACACTCACTAATATACAATGTCTTAACCTGCATTACACTCACTAATATACAATGTCTTAACCTGCATTACACTCACTAATATACAATGTCTTAACCTGCATTACACTCACACAAAAAATACTGTTCTTAATTGTAGATAGTACTGCACGCAGGCAAAGGGTTTGCAGTTTAATGTAGATGAAAGCTAAAATAACTTTAAAAATTGATTTTACAATAAATCTTCTGCATAGACATACTTTTCTTAATGAATCTTAAGAAATGTTAAATACTTATTTACTTTTTAGTGTGTCTGTGACAGATAAATACTTATTTACTTTTTAGTGTGTCTGTGACACATAAATACTTATTTACTTTTTAGTGTGTCTGTGACAGATAAATACTTATTTACTTTTTAGTGTGTCTGTGACACATAAATACTTATTTACTTTTTAGTTTGTCTGTGACAGACAAAAATTTAAAAATAAAAAAATAATTTTTTTCACTAAAATTGTAATAGTAAATTTTCAAAAAGCATAAAATTATTTTTGATTAAACAATTTCCAGTTAGGGTCTTTACTCATTTTCCTATTGGCTCAACTCAGTGATATTTTTATATTTTTAAGCTTAGCTCAAAAGAATACAAATAAAAAAATGTTTGTGTGACACTCATTTTGTTGCCATGATCTCGTTCAGATTATTATTACATGTATATAAAAATAAAGACTTTGAAAATGATTGAAAACAGAGGCATATAGAGATGGGGTTATGTCCCAGGAACCAAGGTAAAGAGATGTCGCAATAAGCTTTGGAATGCTACATTATGACAGACACCTGTTCTGTCTACACATGTTGAGTGGCAATAAAAAAATTAGGCATATTGGCTGCATTGATTATTGTGGGATAAAAAAAAAGGACAGCTTCAACTACGTTAAGGTAAATTAGATGTATGTTCTAGCATAAAATTGCTCATAACTGCTGTGTAATATCTGTTGTTGTACTATGATTACATTATCGATATGGCAGTGCTTCTGCTCTGTAAGTGGTTGGATTGTATTTACAAACTGGTGACAACATTATCTTATCTTCTTATCTTATCAATACAGACGCTCCTTCTATACAGAAGATTATTGCGAATTATGTGACTTCAGTAGATGCCTGAAAAACTGGTTAGAGAGTAAGGGCTTTCAGCAGAAGAAATGGTTTGTGCTATGATAGCAGTGTAGATCTACTTCAACAGGTGATGTCAACTTGTTTGTTTGGACTAAAAGACCTGAACACAAAATTTGGATTTCTGCTGGACCTTTAACATCTTCTATCTAATAAATATTTTAATTTCATTCATTTTAAGTGCATATATTCTGAGAATTTTTACAAGGGCACAAAAAGCCACTGAAATTTGAGAATGAATGATCCTGCTTAATTACCATATAAATAATTACCAGAAACTCTTTTGCATCTTCTTTACTTTCTTTTGTTTCATGAGGAAGACATTTCAGAATCTTTGAATTTCACTAGAAATTTTATCAATAAAATCAGTTTCAATTACAAGCATTGAGCAATCATTGCTCTTATTAGTGTTAATGGGGAAACATAGGAAAAAAACTGATTTCAATTACGGCCAGTTTGCTACAGTGCAAGAAAGAAAAAAAAATCTTTTGTAGAATATTACGTAAACCAGTAAACGACACTGACTGAGTCATTTAATATATTTTCTATTCATTTCAATCTTTAAATACAACTTTATTATTAAATTTTAATAGCTTTCCCTTATTTAATGTAATAGAAGACTGTGATTAAATGTGTGTGTGTGCTGTGGTATTTTTGCGTGCCCTGTAATGTACTGTAGGACGACCATGCCCCCGCGAGATCTAATGTTATTAACGATCTCCAGTACAGCGTTGACAGTTTTCGTCTACATCGAGCTCCGACCCAGATATCCAGGGAGGATCTTGAGTCGGTGAAGCCTACGACTGTTGGAAAACTCTTCCTTCTACATAGGCGTAGGGGCGCACTACCTTCACACCACTGTGGGTAGCTTCTAGCTCGGCATCCCTACCCGAGGCTAGTATTCCACATGGGCCAGACAGTTCAGTTGCTTCTGCCCCCCCCCTAACGGGGTATTCAATCAGAGCGCCGTACCTGCTTCGTCCATATGTAAAGCTTGAGCCATCTACATAGACTCTCCCTACTAGGGTTGCCAACTCTCCCGTTTTTGCTGGGAATCTCCCGGAATCCGCTTTCATGTCCCTTCTCCCGGTTAACTATGGCCCGGGAGATATCAATTGTAATATGTTAAAATAATTGTTTTGTTAAGTGTTATAATGTTTGCAATTCTATAATCTCCCGGGTTCGAGGTTGTGGGAGTTGGTAAACCTACTCCCTACGTACGTTCCATAGGCTTCGATAGTTCTCAGTGCTTTGTCATGCTGACGCTCTATTGGACTATTTTTGCCCATCGCTGCATTTGCCTGTGACAAACGTAGATCGGGCGGAGAGAAGCATTCGTGGGGTCCCCTCTATGGGACCATGGAATTTTTTGTCCTTGCTTTTGGGTAAATTGACTGAAACCTCAAGCTCGTTGACCACATCCATAAAGGAGGGTCGTTTCAAGCGCCAGCGTTTTACCCACGTATCTGGAAACATTCTACGGTATCGTTCCACCGTAGTTAGTATTGCCTTCTCTCGCCATACTTTGAGCGGTTCCACGTTTGCCAAGATTTCTAAAGCGGGGTTGGGTGTGGTACGTAGCGCCCCACAAACCAGTCTTAGAGCTTGGTTTTGGACTCTGTCCAGGTCTTCGAGCGCCGTTCTGCTCTCAAAGGCCTGGACGGGGAGGCTGTTGTCAATGGCGCCTCTCACTTTGCTGAGGTAAAGAGCTCTCAGCGTTCTTGCATCAGCGCCCCAATTAGTGCTAGCCAGTTTTTTCACCAGGGACAATTGAGCAGTGGTTATCGCGCCGAATTCACGTATATGGTTGTGCAGCTGGAGTTTTTGGTCCAGCCGCATGCCCAAATACATTGGCTCATTGTCCCAAAATCAGCCTTTTCCCGCAGATGTTAAGCACAACATCGCGTTTTAGTGCATTCCTTCCATTTGTTAAAATGGAATGTACGTTTTTTTCTGTTCACTATTAATTTCCACATTTTTGGCATATGCTTCGATCTTATCGAGGTCACGCTTTAGTCTATTCTGCAAGTTCGCTACGTCCTTCCCCGGACGTCCAGACGAGCAAGTCATCTGCTAACATCATGCTGTGATACTCAATTGAGGTATGATTATCGCATACGTTTGCTAGGAACAGCGTACAGCTCAAGGCAGACTCCTGCGGGAGTCCAGAAGAGATAAAAAAAGTCTTACTTTTCTCCTGGCAAGTGAGAACTCTTTAGTACACTGCTTGCAGTGAGTAGCAGTTTCATCACTGGCCCAGTGAGCCTCCCTCTGCATTGCAGATGCTTCTCTGAGGTCTTCAACTTTCAACTTTGACCTTAGTATAATAAAGGAAAATGTAAACTTTCAATGAAATGTGAAACAAAATAATTCAGCTACATGCAAACAGAAAACCAGTTGTAAGTTGCCAAGTTTCAGATGTGAAAAAAATAAAAAACCAAAATAAGAATATCACAACACAAATTTAGTGCAACTAAAGTTAAAAAAATTCAGTCTATGTTAGCTTTTTGGGTGCTTTATAATTTATTATTACCACGTTTTTATTAACTTGCTTTCGTTCCTGTCTGTCTGTCCGCAAAATTTCAAATTTTCCAACGTAAAATCAAACCACTTCTGATGGTCCTAGAGATCTCAAAATTTTACCACATATAGATCTTGGCTGACAATGCATTGTATCAAAATTTCAGATCGATCGAATGTACCGTAATTAAATTAATGCATTTTTAAGTTTATCTCTATATAAGCATCTGTACCAGTCTGCTTTTGTTGACATCCATGAGTTAACCCCGTGACCACATCACCGTGGCATTAAAACGTTGGGCTGGCACTTATGAGGTGTTTGGTATAACAATTAAAGAACCCCGTAAAAACAAAGATTTTGACTTTAAAATCCCTTATATATGAGACATAACTAAAAGTTTGATTATGTTCAAACACGATAAACATTTAGACTGAAACTGACTTAACTCCCCTTTGCTGTTAAACAGGGCCGGGGGGGGGGAGGTGTGGTCACGGATGGCTGGACTGAACTCAGCTTGACACGTGAATATAAAAAATAGCAGGCCGCTACAGATAGTTATATATAGATAAACTCTAAATGCATTCATTTAATTACAGTACATTCGATCGATCTGAAATTTTGATACGATGCACTGTTAGGTGAGACGAGTCTATGTGCAAAATTTCAGCTCGATAGCATCACGGGAAGTGTGTCATGTTTGACTTTTGTTTTTCCGCCTGACCAACGGCGAACGAGAGAGAGAGAGATGACGACAGACAAGACGATGAAGTTAATATAAGGGATTAAAAAGAATAAAATAAATAGAGGTAAAAAAAGATTTAAAGAAAAACACGTTTTTATAAGTGAACTTAAAAGAAGAAATTAATTTAAAACTTATAAGTTCAAGTACTTTGATTTAATATGACTAAAAACGTTAGGCGGCGCTTATGATGTTTTACATATGCAGTTCACTCATTCTCTCATTTATAGATCTCCATTTAACTTTTATACCAAACACACGGGCCACGTTTTTAGTCATATTAAAATAAAGTACTTGAACTTATAAGATTTAAATTATTTTCTTCTTTTTAGTACACTTATAAAACGTGGTTTTTAAAAATCTTTCTTTACCTCTATTTATTTTGCGGTACTATGATAATTGCAGTGTTTCGTTTGGGTCAAGAGAAAAAAATATTTCAAGTGGAAAAGTTTATTCAGTTTCCTGCGGTTTAGTTGATCTTTTTATTTATTGCTACACCCCTTTTTTTAAATACTTTTGTCACATCCATAGCCATTTTCTTATATAATGCTGAAAGTCTGTAGTGAATCAGGAAGACTGTAGTGAGTTGGAAGTCTGTAGTGAATCTGGAAGTCTGTAGTAAAGCTGAAAGTCTGTAGTGAAGCTGGAAGTCTGTTTTATAGCTGGAAGTCTGTAGTAAAGCTGGAAGTCTGTAGTAAAGCTGGAAGTCTGTAGTGAAGCTGGAAGTCTGTTTTATAGCTGGAAGTCTGTTTTATAGCTGGAAGTCTGTAGTAAAGCTGGAAGTCTGTAGTAAAGCTGGAGGTCTGTTTTATAGCTGGAAGTCTGTAGTAAAGCTGGAAGTCTGTAGTAAAGCTGGAAGTCTGTAGTAAACCTGGAAGTCTGTTTTATAGCTGGAATTCTGTAGTAAAGCTGGAAGTCTGTAGTAAAGCTGGAAGTCTGTAGTGAAGCTGGAAGTCTGTTTATCTTATCTTATCTTATCTATACAGACGCTCCTTCTATGCAGAAGATAGTTGCGTCCACAGACCATGACAGATGATCTGTTGGCAAGTGATGCAGCATTCACATGCCACGGCTTTGTGGGTTCCACGCATTACCCAGCCGCCTAACTACATGTAGTGTTAGGTACCCATTCGGAGCGGGTGTGACTCAGGGACGCCCTAGGCCCCGGGAACAAACCTTTGCCTTCACACGGATTCGAACCCGTGACCATCGGTACGACAGTCCAGTGCGCTGCCACTCGACCACCACGTCCCCGTTGGAAGTCTGTTTTATAGCTGGAAGTCTGTTTTATAGCTGGAAGGCTGTTTTATAGCTGGAAGTCTGTAGTAAAGCTGGAAGTCTGTAGTAAAGCTGGAAGTCTGTAGTGAAACTGGAAGTCTGTAGTCATTTTATCAATATAAAAGTACATAGATCATAGTGACATTTATAATCAAGAAACTTGCTAGTCTGTAATTATATTTCTCTAATTTGAAACTTAACTAGCACAAAGGGAAGGGCACTCACTCGCTCAGGTGGGAGCCAAGCTCAGCTAAAGCGCTCTCCTGTTCCAGACATTTGCTTTGAAGTTCCTCATGTTTGGCTATTAACTCCGCGTAGTCCTGGCAAAGAAAACAAATAAATGATGTAACGTGATAGCGCTGATACTGATACTTGACGACCATTGTAAATTATATTCCTTGAAACACTGTACTATAATTATTTTTTTAAAAAAAATACAGTGCGGTGCTCAAGTAATGTATTAAATACAGTGCGGTGCTCAAGTAATGTATTAAATACAGTGCGGTGCTCAAGTAATGTATTAATGTCGAGTGCATGTACACAGCTTCTCTTATATACTTTTACTACCTAAAGCAGGGGGGGCCAGACCTGTAGTAACTGAGAGCCATTTTATTTATATTCAAAAATTTTTGTGAGCAGCATTGAGACATTATCGCTCATGTCCCCACATATGTACCATTAACGCTGTGCGGCTGCGCAGATATCTGACCGACGCCGCGCAGCAGTTTGGAATTACCGTGCAGCAAAATTTCGTGGCTCGAATAATATGTACATTTTTTCAATAAGGAATCGCCTTAGTTAGTCTATAGTAGCGTCTGCATTACTTCAAGCGTTTTCATGAGATATTTATGAGGTTTGTATGAGATATTTTATGAAATATTTGTGCATGCCTCAGAGAGTCTAACAGTTTCATCAAGACATTCCTCAGGGTGGCTAGTGCTAAATGGTTATGTTAATGAACACTTGGAGACTAGACAAGGCCAGTTCATTAATTTACTCGTTCAAGACTTGTA
Organism: Ampullaceana balthica; assembly: GCA_944989445.1. Classification (NCBI taxonomy): domain Eukaryota; kingdom Metazoa; phylum Mollusca; class Gastropoda; family Lymnaeidae; genus Ampullaceana; species Ampullaceana balthica. The sequence continues at coordinate 764 of CALYLW010001009.1, read as the reverse complement.
TGACCATCCATGGAATGGTAATATATTTAAAAATCGTGTCACCTTAGGCTAAAACGAAGACTAACATATAAATAATCTCTATTAGAGCAATAAGTTACAAAAGGTCCTTTTATGTGAAGCACTGTTGTTTTACCATAATATGGACTAAGACAATGGAATTACGCCATACTTGATCAGTCCATGAAATTCATGTCATGTTAAGTACATGTAATTCTCTTGTGAACTTCAAATTTTGGTGTCTGAAGGTCATCAAGGCCGATAGAAATTACCTCCCACACCCTCCCCCACACCGATAATTGCTCTAATGGCGGCGAAGCGTCAACTTACCACCTACTACAGTTATTTGACAAAATGTGCAATCAAGTCAAACACTTTATGTTTGGAACAATGCCAATTAGTGCTACCCCCACCCCTCTCTGGCTTACCACCACACAATGTTTCACGCTCCTGACTTATATCAAAAATTCTTCCACCCACCACTTCGTTTCTTTAGTCCACAGCGCAACAACAGGTTTATGACATCGATATTTACATTTAAATAAAATCTAGGAAATTATGGGCGTTGCTAAGAGTCTCATTTATCTGAAAGTTTATCGCAGTTATTTTTAAAATAAAACAATTGGCGTTAATTTGACTCAGCCAAAGACGTATTACCGTACTTAGAGAATCGCGTATTTTCATTGTTTTTCCCCCCAGCCCTAATGGTTAACAATAAAAATAAGCTATACAAGTCTTCGTGGTGATTTTAAGAAATCTCCAGCGCA